>JAVGVS010000029.1:2831119-2836119 GCA_032718565.1 Distichodus sexfasciatus | reverse complement strand
CGCCTAAGAGAACAAATGAAAATAATTCCTTATCATCGCCGACCGTAACGAGCCCACAACTCATGTTTACGGCACGTTAACTCGAGGGTCTCGGGCGAAAAGAAGGGCGAGTTCGTCAGTGCAGTTAGTCCCGAGGCTCCTGACAACGAGTTCACTCGCAGCCGGGAAGTAAAGCACCTCGACTGCAGCGTGTTATGTAATTTATATGGGAAAACAAATATGCAAACGAGGCGCCGCTGTAGCGTTATCGATAACGAGGACGGCTAACGACTGCAGGTGCCGCGAAGGAGCCGGAGCTGGACGCGCTGAATATTAGTTAAGGAGAAACAGAGCTGTTTGTTTGTTTCTTGTAGGCGATGAAAAGCACAGCAGGATTGGAGGCCAAATATAATTAGCTCATTTTAAGGGAAGTTAAAGTGGACATCAGCACGACTTAAATCACCAGTAGTTAACTGAACGCTGGAAAACTGCTGAAATTTAAGTACAAGCTTTTGAGAAAAGACAACATTTGTTTTCAGACTGTGCAAAATGCGCATGAACTTGGTAGTCGTAACAGGGAGTTCGCCCCGAGAGCGAGATACCGTCCACAAGCACTACTGGCCACCGTCGGCTGCCCACTGCTCCTCCACGAATGGGTCAAATGCATAGGTCAGACTTTGTTGGGGTGAGCTGTGCTGTGTTCACAATGACAAATAAAACTCACTTTGACAGATATTGTAGTTATTTAATCGGGCTTCATTCCTTTGTTTTGGGGTGTTTATCAGTAAACGGGCTGCAGCAATTAGTCAACATAATGGATGAAATTGAGAATTTAAATATTAAAAATGATATTAGGGGTGTGCAAGAAAAACTAATCGAATCACAATTCTTTCTCTGTCGATTCAAAATCGATTCATGCTAACGCACCAGTTCACTTTTTCCCCTGGCACGAGTTCAGTTTGCTAATCCTATAGATGGCGCAATGTCAAATTTGCCCAGATAGACCTCCTTCGTAGCAACTCAAAAGAGCAATCTGGAAACAAATTCAGCAGCCGCCTGACGGCGAGAAGGTCCTGGGTTTGAACCTCGGGGACGGCTGTAGGGCCTTTCTGTGTGGAGTTTGCACGTTCTCCCCGTGTCCGCGTGGGTTTCTGCCGGGTGCTCCGCTTTTCTCCCACAGTCCAAAAGCATGCGATATATGTTAACTGACGACTCTAAAATGACCCTGTAAGGTGTGAATGTGAGTGTGAATTGCGCGAGTGTGTGTGCCCTGCGGTGTGTTGGCGCCTGCCCGGGGTTGATTCCCGCCTTGCACCCGTAATTCCTGGGATAGGCTCTGGGATGACTAAATGAATGAATACATTTTTTAAAAATGTCAAGCGTCTCAAGCGTCTACTGGTGCTTTTAGGCTCTTCCAGTGTTGCTAACCTCAGACCAATTCCAGAAACAAATCCATGATGCATTCAGTTACCCAGAATCACCGGTAGCCATCCTGGCGGTATTTTGTGACCGGAATTACAATGAAAATTGGTTACAGAAATGTAAGTAGGAATCTTCATTTACGGGACGTAACAAATAGACAACAACTCCAGTTTGCCGTTAGCCTCCTCCTCCGAGACGTCCACTACACCGTCGCCACTTCCCGGGTCGAGTCTTAAGGCCGGAGTGCCGTCCCTTGGAAGACGAGCACGCGTAATGCTCGCGCCCCTATTCTGCGGCACGTCCGGCTGCGACAGCTTCGCGGCTCAGTCCATTAGAGGAACTGCTGAAGAAGTCCTCAAGGACAGCAAGGCCATGGCGTCATTAACCTCTGATGCTAATGACCCCCATGCTGGGGCTCCACTCTAACGCAGGGTTCTGACAGAGTAGAGCTGCTCTCTCCTCCGCCAGAAGGTCAACCGCAGAGAGAGAGAGAGAGGGGAGGACAGAGCAGAGCATCTGGAACTGACACCTCTGTGCTATAATGACTACATCAGTAAGGCACCTCGGGGCCGGCTGGGATCGTATGCATGTGGAAGACAATGTCCAGCGCCTACTGACTCTGGTTCTAATACAGAATACACATCATCCGGCACTAAGGACTACTTTGAGACGTTACAAAAAGACTCAGGCTTGGGTTTCTGGATCTAGACGACTGTGGTGAGCATCAAAAAAATAAGAGCATCTGTCTCAATAAAACTGAAACTGATGAAAACAGTAACGTTAAACTCTCTGTGGTACATAGGGGTTGAATTGGGCCTAGTAGTTAGGACACTCGCCTCTGAACCAAGAGGTCGTGGGTTTGAATCCTACCTACAGCACTACCAACATGGGGTCCATGAGCAAGACCCTTAATCCTAAAATTCTCTCAGGAAGACTGCCCCTGAAATTAGGAAAATGGACAACAGCATCCGTAAATGTAAATGTAAAAGTAAAAGGATTATATATTGCCAACACTTATAAATATTAATTAAAATGTATACATATATATACACAGTACATGAAAGTGAGTGATTATTTGTCATTGTGAACACACCACAGCACAGCACCCAGTGCACCACAACGAAATGTGACCTCTGCATTTGAGCCATCCGTGAAGGAGCAGTGGGCAGCTAACAAGGGTAGCGCCCGGGGAGCAGTGCTTGGGGACGGTACCTTGCTCATAAGTACCTCAGTGGTAACTTTACCGGCTCAATATTGCACCTTAATGCCACATTAATCATGATGTTTAGATCAAGTTTTAAAGACTCAGGTTTGTGACTTAAACCCAAGAAGAACTGGAAATTGACTTGAACAACATGAACGACAGACATCCCCTCCTCACCCTCCACACTTTCCACTTGATGAAATCCAGGCGTTTTAGCAGTGGGAAAAACTGACTGCAGCTCGGAAGAATTTGGTACCTTGCTCATGAGTACCTCAGTGGTAACTTTACCGGCCTTGGATTCGAACCTGCGACCTTCTGATCACGGGGACTCATCAGGAGGAGTACAAAAGAGGACGGCGAAAGTCATTACGCTGTCGGAGAGAAGCACGCGCCACGCCAGCCTGCACCCTGACCACTAACCTTTGTGATTCTTCCCGGATTTTTTCCCCCCTCTCTCTCTCTCTCTCTCTCTCACTCACTCACCAGTCCCAACACAATTTGGAGTGTGTGTGTGTGTGAAGTTGGGGGGAATGCCATCAATAAATCAAGCACGGCAGCCTTTTGAGAGTGGGCCACAAAGGAGCAGGGTGAGGATTAAGAAAGCCACCAAAAACGTAGACGAGGTCAACAAGGCGATCATGTAATAAAGTAGAAGCGACGGCTAAGGCTGCCGCTTGAAACTCTGGCGCTCTCTAATTGCCTCGCGCCCTTTGCCCATTTGGGGGGTGTTTCCTTTTGAGTGAAGCTGGCGACAATTATTCCCAAGAACAGAGTCTTCCACAAAAGGCGGACGGAAAACCCGACGGAAGCCATCTGACTAAATCTTGGGAAATATCCTGAAGGGGAACGCGACATTGGCATCGCACCGCTCCACTTGTGTAATCTGACACGGGCTAAATGAAATATAACATATTTCCTAATTACAGGGACAGCCTTCATTGGAGCAATCTGGGGTTAAGGGTCTTGCTCAGGGGTCCAATGGTGGTAGAGCTGGAGAACTGGATAGAGTCAGAATCCAAATCTTGACCTCATGGTCACCACCACCACAACCGCATTATCGCACCTTAATGCCACATTAATCATGATGTTTAGATCAAGTTTTAGAGACTCAGGTTTGTGACTTAAACCCAAGAAGAACTGGAAATTGACTTGAACGACATGAACGACAGACATCCCCCCCTCACCCTCCACGCTTTCCACTTGACGAAATCCAGGCGCCTTAGCAGTGGGAAGAACCGACCGCAGCTCGGAAGAATTTGCCTATACTATGAGACAAATCTGCTGATGCAGGCAACAGGCCTCGAGAGAAGGAGGGCGGTGTTTCCCGTCCATACGGCGGGCGGCGATGCGGCACGACGGGACTCCGGCACAGATTTCACACCTCGCGTGGCCGGTTCGGCCTGAAGGGTTAAGCGAGGGAGGATGGGAGTGAGGGAGTGAGAGAGAGAGGAGGAGGAGGAAGCGGAACAAACCGTGCCCTTGTCCCACGCTCTTCGCATGGCTGCCCTCGCCCACCGAGCCGGAACGGAGCTTGGGCTAAAGAGGAAGCGCCGGTGCCTGGTGCCAGGGCAGCCCTTTCGGCCGGGTTGAGGACAGGTGCCACTTCTCACGGGTGGCACGCTGTTCCCACGGCAGAGGCAGGGGAGTGCCGCCGGTGCCCACGCACTCGACTGGCGTTCCTGTTACTCTTCCTTTTCATTGCCGTGTGGTCGGTCTCCTTATTCGGTCAGCTTCCATCTCACATTTGCTCTCTAGTGTAAAACGCGGCCTAAATTCTCAGCGTAAATAAGAAATGCCCTCATGGAATGCGCCATATTTACCAAATATAAAGGCCAATTTGGGTTAGTGATAGCATCCGAGCTGCTGATACCGATAATGATACTGATAGATGAGGAAGGCTGAGTCGAGCGCAAGTGAAAGTGAGTGATTTTTTGTCATTGTGAACACACCACAGCACAGCACACAGTGCACCACAGCTGCATTTAACCCATCCGTGAAGGAGCAGTGGGCAGCTAACAAGCACCCGGGGAGCAGTGCTTGGGGACGGTACCTTGCTCATGAGCACCTCAGTGGTAACTTTAGCAGCCCTGGATTCGAACCTGCGATCTTCAGATCACAGGGCGAACATCCTACCGTTACGCCACCAACTGCAGTGCGGGCAGTGTGACGCGTGTAAAGACAATACTGATCGTCAAAGTTCCACTGCACGCTCAGAACTTTGCCACAAAAATAGTGCCGTAACACAGTGCCAAGTCCAGCGCGGGTGGAGCACTTTGGGCGTAGTGCACAAGATTTGAAGAAAAAGTCGTTGCTTGCCCTATGTGGTGCACCAAGTCAAATAGGGCGCGTGACACGCCTTGTGCACTACCTAGTTGGTAGAGAGCCATTAAGCTAC
>JAVGVS010000029.1:2698619-2826119 GCA_032718565.1 Distichodus sexfasciatus | reverse complement strand
TCCTAAGAGAATTTGGGCTGTTTTTAGGCTTGTTATTAGGGCTGCAACAAATGATTATTTTTGTAATCAATAATCTTATCGATTATTTTATCGGCTAATCAAGTAACGGATACATTAAAAAAAAAAAAAAAAAAAAGACAATACATTTGTTATTAGGCTTATTCTAGTGTGAGTAGAAGTTAGACATATATGCTTTATGTTCTTGTATTCAATTGAAAATGCAGAAATGAAGTTCATAGCTCTTCTATTTGAACCAATTCTACACAAATGAGTTGCTTTTGGCCTTGAAGAGAACTGCATTTCCCACAATCCTCACAAGACGCCTCGGAGCCATATGTCCAATAAAGGGTTCAGCGCGTTCCGGAACGAACTATGAAAAAAAAAAACCAATGGGAAAATCTTAATAAATGGCTGTATTGTGAGTGAACGCTGGTTGATGTGGTTATTTATCAGCTAAAATATGCGTCATGTTGTTGTGTTTAAGACATAAGTGTCTGTTTTATCGCATTGCAGAGTTTTTATTATGAGATATTTCATGGCTTAGTACTATGAAGAAAATAAGGTTAGTGCCAGACGGAAACACTTCTTTATGCATTTGGAATCTCGACCTGGATCCTTTCATTCATCCATTTTCCGAACCGCTGTAATCCCAACTGGGGTCGAGGGGGGACTGGAGCCTATCCCGGGAACTTTTGGGCACAAGGGTACAGGCGCTGGGAAGGTGCCAACACACCGCAGGGCACACACACTCACACACACATTCACACCCAGCAATAATTTTAGAGTCGCCACTAACCTATAACGTGATGCCTTTGGACTGTGGGAGGAAAGCGGAGCACCCGGAGGAAACCCACGCAACACGGGAGAGCATGCAACTCCACACAGAAAGACCCTACAGCCGCCCGCTATGGTTCGAACCCAGGACCTTTTAGCTGTGAGGTGGCAGTTTCTAACCACTGGCGCCACTCAGCCGCCTGCACAAATAATGCATCTTTCTATATTTATTTTTAACTCTCTAACACTACATAATGTAAAAAATGTTTTTCTGATTGACTCATTTTGGCCTACACCTCATTTTTGACCTGACGGCGTTCCACACGAGAGTCGTTTGGCACGATGGCTGCTCATTAACAATAACGTGATCTAACCCGTCTCGAATAAACACTGAAAACATCGAGTAAACGGCTGTATTGTGAGTAGAACGCTGATTGTTTTTGTCATTTATCAGCTAAAACAGAAGTTTTGTCTGTAATCAAGGGGACGACTTGACTGAACTGGAAGGCTTTAGTGGATGTTGAACTTCCTTGTAAGAGACAGGCGCTAACAAAACAGCGAGGAACACAGAGATTATGCAGCTTAGAGCTGGCGTTGTTATGAAATTTAACAGTATAATCCGTGTACCATTTGCTTTTTTTGCGCTGCTTGTTCTGCTCATTGTCATCTGTATATGTAGGAATTAGCGCTGATGTCGAACGGATTTAGCGTGAGCGTATACACAAATGTTGAAAAACCTACGATTTACAGATCGGCTCCATGCCACCGACACCTGATCCAGCTATCCGGACCTCCGGGATCCACGTGATATCGTGATCAAGACCCCTACTTCCAATTTCAGGGGGCCAACTCCTAATCAGCATGCCACTAACTGCCTCTGTGTTCTCACATACAGTCCTATATAACCGAACCAAAAGCAGGTCCTTTCCAGCGTTTTCACACCGAGCTCGCCTCCTCCACACTCGCCGCCTCGGAGGTCTCTCCTGTCGCATGTTGCTCGATCAAGAGAAGAGAAAGAGACAGAAAGAGAGAGGGAGCAAAAAAAAGACAAAGATTGAGAGAGAGGAAAGTAAGGATCCTGGACAATGTTCTGGCACAACTGACCCCGGAACCACAGAAATTTAAATCTATATACAATGACATAAAGCAGCCATCATGACTCAACACTGCAATCTTTAGGTGTGAACTTTAAATTATACACCCCCACACACACCTCGAGCCACGAGATCATGACACCCACTATTGAGAGACCTCGGCCTCATGTCTCGGGTTCAGGCCGACCTCCGAAGGCCCGGAGAGCCGGCTGCCTTAAGGCACAAGGGATCTGTCCTGCCACCTCTTCACAAATCCATGAGAGTCACCAACAAGCACCCCACCTCTGGGCGCTTTTGATTTTTAATAATAGACAAACTCATGAGCTCTTGTTCCTCACGTTGGTTCGACAAGAAAACGCTGCTCCTCCAGCGCTAAACATTATCCACAGAGAATATCACACCGACGGAGGATCAGCGTCTAACGCAACCATCGCCTCTTTAATAAAGGCTAAAGCCGGAGCGTCCGTCAGCAGATTCTTCTTACAGTTAAAAACCTGACTCATGACCTCCCAATGAATTCGCAGCGCCGCTAAAGCAGCAACGGGGCCCAGAAGGCCCACGGAGCCCGACTTCATCTTTTAATCAAACGCTTCTGTGAAAACGCTGCCGGCGCTGAAGCACTGTCCCTGAAAGGGATTTGCATTCAAGAGACTTTTTTTATCAGCAAGCCAGAGGGATTTTAGCAGTGGAAAATACGGTAAAAACAGCGAAAGCAAGCATCATTTCTGCTCAGTTCGGGCAGCAGCTTAAGGAGCGCATAGGGAGTTCACCGATCGAAGGTCGCCGACCGTAAAGGTACCACTGCGGTAATACCTGGCGAGGAAGGTACCATCTAGGCCAGCGACACTGAAATCGCGGTCGAATCGGTGATGTGTGTTACAGCACCCATTTTTTGCGCTTCCTGACTTTTTCCCCGCAGTATGCTATTTTCCAGGTGGCCACATCTATGCCAAAACTAGAGCTGCCAAGAAATGGCTTGCCGCAGTAAAAAGTCGCTACAGAACGTTGAAACTCGAGAGCAATAAAATTAGGACCCGCGCGCTGGTTGTAGAAAATATTATGCGGCGAACTGCATTTTTTCCTCTTCGCTAATGTCTTTTTTTCCTCTCGATGAAAGAATGTCTCGCCGGTTTGAAAGCGGGTAGGTTTTGGCAGTGTGAGGGCGGGGTTTTGGTGGTCTGGGTTGTTTTACACACACACACACACGCACGCACACACACACACACATTTACTTTTTGCCATAGGTCTGTTCTAGATACGTTTTGTTACACCTTTACTAGGTGATTTGTTAGAGACATGTTACAGGTCTTTGATAAAGATCTAATTGTTTTCCTTTGGAAAAATGTTTCATATTCACACTGTAAAACATGTCTGTGTGTGTCAAAAATCGTGATTAAAAAATCAACATCTAATATATTGTTCAAGAAAAAATCGTGATAGGTTTTTTTTGTCCATATCGCATTGCGCCCTAGCACTGCCCCAAGCACTGCTCCCCAAGTGCTGCCCTTGTCAGCTGCCCACTGCTCCTTCACGGATGGGTCAACTGCAGAGGTCGCATTCGGTTGTCGTGCACTGTGCTGTGTTCACAATGACAAATAATCACACACTTTCACGTCAACTGATCATCCCATTCTCACTAAAACTGGGACCTCGTCTGCTTATTGCAGCAGCAAACACAGCTTACCAACTCACGCCTGCACTGCGGACAGGTATGCCTCCACTTTTGGCATCGCTTTGCAACGATTAAAGAAGAGTGTGTTACAAATATTTTCAGTCGCACAGCTCAAGAAACATTTTTTAATGTCGACATTTCCTAAAAATAGGAATCAAAAAAATAGAAAAATGATAAAACTAGGGGTCAGCATGAGAAGTCAGCCCAATTTCTCATGCTGAGTGAGGTCACGCTAGTCTTCATTTTTCCGCTCGCTGATACATGCGAAGTCTCATTTCCGCACCGTATCAGCATGAATGGCGAAGAGGATTAAACCGAACCACACCCAGACTCGGATCACGCTCCCTCCTCCCACGCCGGAGCCGCGCTGGCACGGCCGGGTGGAGACGCGTCAACGGAAGTTCCAAATGAGTCACAGCCACGTGCTTCACGTAGGCTCCAAACTGTTCCAAGGATGTCTTGCCGGGTTTTTTGAACGCGGCAAATACAGAGACAGTTTTGCTTATTAATAGGAAATAAATGCACTGAATTAGAATATTTATAGAGCACACTGACGTGTATGCATTCATAACTACCAATGTCTTTATTAAAAAGTAACATATGACTAAAGGTGGGTAGTAACACGCTACATTTACTCCGTTACATTTACTTGAGTAACTTTTTGGATAAACTGTACTAGTAAGATTAGTTTAATACAACATACTTTTTTACTTTTTACTTGAGTAAAACTTAGAAGAAATAATTACTTTTACTCCGCTTCATTGAGCGACATTCCGCTCGCTGCTTATATTTTTATTCAGCTGTTATCCACTGCACAATCTGTTTGTTTTGTCGGAAAACTTCCTCCACGCACAAACACACACACACAGACAGACATGCACACACACATACACACACACACACACACACACACACAGGACAGTTTATGCACAGACTGCCTTGTTCTGTGTTACTGTGTAATCTCTGCCTGCTGAGCCTTGGTTGTTTGGGTGTAAATAAAAGTTATTACAGATTATTGTACTGTTTATTGTATGAATTAGCCTTAATTTATGTTACTTTGTATAGATTAATTTTTAAAAAATTGTTTATGTAATATTGTTTGGTAATATCCAAAAACATTGTACAATGTTATTTTATATTTTTGCATATTCGATCACATGATTAACCAATTAATCTTTAATTTACTCAGAAGTTACTCAGGACTTGAGTAGTTTTTTCTACTACTTTTTACTCTTACCTGAGTAATTTTTTGGATGACTACTTTTTAATTTTTTTTTTACTTATTACTTCAGTAAGATTTTTGGCTACTCTACCCACCTCTGCATATGACCCTATTAAAAGCAAGCTTCCACCTACTGGTTAATTATACGGTTTTGCTGGAGTTATCGAAAGGCTTGCTGGTGTCAATTCTAATCATTATTATTATTTAATATATAAAATGCATATTAATTTGAGTGATTTGTAAACAGTTTTTCAACTTGCTTGGCCACAGAACACATATCTCAATGATTATTGTATTCACTAGAGATGTCACGATACCACTTTTTTAATGTCCCATAATGACACCGAGTGAGTTGTACATTTAGATATCTGCCGATACTATATAAGTCCCGATAGTCTTTTTTTAACCATAAAATAATGCTTTAAAATGTCTGAACACATGACCGAGATTATTGTTGTGCTTAAGGAAATGCTTGATTTAAATACTGTTTACTGGAAACAACGTGACAATTACACACACACACGCACGCATACACCACCAGTCAAAAGTTTGGACACACCTTCCCATTCAATGTTTTATTCTTTATTATCATGACTATTTCCATTGTAGATTCTCACTGAAGGCACTATGAATGAACACATATGGAATTATGTAGTAAACAAAAAGTGTGAAATAACCCAGAACATGTTTTATATCTTAGATTCTTGAAAATATCCACCCTTTGCTTTGATCACTGCTTTGCACACTCTTGGCATTCTCTCGATGAGCTTCATGAGGTAGTCGCCTGAAATGGTTTTCCAACAGTCTTGAAGGAGTTCTCAGAGATGCTGAGCACTTGTTGACCCTTTTGCCTTCACTCTGCGGTCCATCTCATCCCAGACCATCTCGATTAAGTTTGGTCAGGTGACTGTGGAGGCCAGGCCATGTGGCACAGCACTCCATCACTCTCCTTCTTGGTCATATAGCCTTTACACAGTTCATTCATAGTGTAGATGCCTTTAGTGAGAATCTACAATGTAAATAGTAATGGAAAAAACATTGAATGGGAAGGTGTGTCCAAACTTTTGACTGGTACTGTATGCTAAATTATTTGTTCTCAAAATTTGTTCGTTTAGACATATAAATATTTCTTCTTTCTTATTGATTACACTATAACATAAAATTGAAAAAAAAAATTGATCAACTTGAAAATGAAATACTGAAGTTTGTCATTTTGAACCAATTTGGCCTATAAAATGAGCTGCTTTTGCAGAGAACTACATTTCCCACAATCCTCCGCGCGCTCCCCCCAGAATAAACGATGGAAAATCTATGGGGAAATTGAAATAAACGGCAGAATTGTGAGTAGAACGCTGGTTATTGTGGTTATTTATCAGCTAAAATACGGTGTGTGTCTGTAATAAAGGGGACATTTTGACCGAACTGGAGCGTTTTAGCGAGTAATGGCGCTCATGCGCGCACTCATTAACATCGCGAAAAATGTCATTTATGCGTTTTTATGCATTTACTTCTGTTTTTGTGCACGGAATATCTCACAAATACGTTCACATACAGAGGAATCTATTCTCGCCTTGATCGCGCCACTGAAAATATTGTGCGTCATTAATAAGCGTCTGTGTGAAACACAAGCGGCGCATCTTGTAGCGATTTAAATGACTTAAACGAAGCCTCGATTCTAGAAAAATTGCCTCGACCATTTTTTGTAATCGAATTATTCGAGTTACTCGAATAATCGTTTCAGCTCTAATATTGATTTGATTTAGATTTTTCTTTTGTTCGCTCACTTTGCATTTTGTAAACTGATAAAAAATAAACAACATTTCTGAAAGCATTCTTTGTTTACAGCATTTTTTCACACCTGCCTAAAACTTTTGCACAGTACTGTACACCCTGGCGTGGGTGCTGAGTAGAAATGAGAATGCTGTTCGGCCGTTGTAACCTTTACACAAACGGAGCTTGCAATAAGTATGTGTTAACAGCTTATAAACTGATATTTACAGACATTTACCATTTCTTTGGTCAAAAAAAATCTACCGTACATATAATGAAGAGATTAATATTCTTATTCAAATATGCAATGAAGTGGTGTTGTCAGAATAAATTCCATCTTGTCAGGAAGGAAGACGCTGCATTATATTCAATATGTTATCAAAACTATTTTGTAAAAATTCATAATATTGTTATTGAGAGTTATACGGTTCTAACAACAGGGGGGCACAAGCCGATAGACTCCGCTGTTGATTCGTGCTGTGGTAGAATTTTTCGACACGGCACCATAATTCGTCGGAACGCTGTTTATAAGTTAAGCTGCTTTGTGACAATGTATGTGGTTAAAAAAGAGATACACAAATCAAATAAAGTATTACTAAAAATGAAATAATACAATAAAAAATATACGAGTTAAAATACAAATCAAATTTGTACTTTTACTGATTGTAATTTCTCCACTTGATTGCTGTTATAGTATTTGCACATGCTGTTGACCTCCTCACATAGTTTAGACTTTATAAAGATGGTGTTATTATTTTATAGATCGTCTGACTAAAACTGTTCATATTGAACTGCTGCAGATCGTATCCAGGACCATAACTCTAGTTTGAGTGCCGCATGTAACTTAACTTCAGTCTGTTTTCTACCTCTAGTTAAAAGTTTATATATTTTTTGTCTATCTATATATTGCTGGTTGTATGTTCCTTATTTGATCCTTCTGCTCTGTGTAAACCTGGAGCCATGTGGTCTCGTCTCTCTGTATACTTGTATACAGCTGAGAAGGCAAAGTTTAAAAACTGAATGAATCAAATCGATTTTCGTGACGTTCTGATAAGACTGAAGGACATGGACAGGTGAATATCAATTTACAACTGATCGGCTGTTTGGAATAGGGTTTTGCCGTATTACATCAGAAAGCGGAGAGATTTTGGCAGGCTTTGCGGCGCTTTGCGTCGGGCGCAGCGGGGCCAGGAAGAGCTTTTTGGAGAGCAGATGGGAGAGCGCCGCCGCGCCGCGCACCTTCGTAAGCAGCACCGCCGCGCCGACATCCACCCAATTTATTAGCCGACGACAGCCGTCGCTAAAGCGGCTAACGCGGCATCTGCGTCGGGCGACGGTACGGAAGGAGGCGTGAACGCAGCCTGGCTAATAGCCCAGTGCTGAGATGGACAAGGGCAAATACATCTGCTAGCGCTGTGGCAAACTGGGCCACTAAAAACCTCACACATTAACCCTTCTGTTATGTTCGTTTCTCAGGAACACCAATGATGTTCCTGCGTCGATTTGACCCAGGGCATGTTTAATTATCCACAGGTGTCAGAAACCAAAAGATCCCAATAAACACTGTTTATATCTCATTATTAACTCCATTACTAACCATTTCGATCAATATTTGGTGTAACGGTGTTATTTACCTCTCACAGATCATGGTTTAATGATGATTTTTCATTTAAAAAAACACATTTGAAACCTTTTTTTAATGTACATTTGAAAGAGCTACATATAAAACACAATTTTACAAGACTGATTATTTTAAACTGACCCGAACAGTATCTATGTAATATAAACATGCAGGGGGAGTTGCACAAATGTGACCATCCACGGCAAAACCAGTCGCTTGTCGCAAATTTTCAAAATTGAGTTATTATGTTTTCATAAAAGAGCATAAATCAAGCTTCAAAACGATACCTATATTGCATGAATGGGACGACATATGACTGAGATATCAACATTCAAAGGAGTCGGGTTTCTCCTGTCACGCCAAGTGAGAAACTGAGAAGTTGACTATCGCCGTAGCACTCACAGACGCTTGCTGCGGTCCCGACTGCGTCTGCATTTACGGTAGCCTACGCTGCATTCACAGCCACACGGATAGCCTACCTGCGTTAGGTTAACTGAACTCGGGAGAGAAATATCTTCACACTAGTCAACGAGTGGATTTACCGTAATTATTGAAGTAGAGCGGTCAAAACAGAAACTTTTACCATTCTGCTGGAATTGAATTCCTCACCTCAAGAAAGTCACGTTTTTAGGATGGAAAGGGTTTTTCAGCCAAATTTATTCACACCAGTACAGTATAGACCTTCCACTGTTTCAAAACTTTAACAAAATTTTACCCCACGCAACATAAACGCTTGTTTTTCTCGGAAACCTCCGTTGCGACAAGCGACTGGTTTTGCCGTGGAGGGTCACATATGTGAAATGAACGATTTTTATTTTATTTTGATTACCCTTATTAAGCCAAGCACAAATAAAAAATAAAAAAAACACTTTTAACTATATATTTTTTAGGTTTTTCAAATTTTAAATGGGTCAGTTGGACCCGCAACATAACAGGAGGGTTCAAATGAATACTCTGGAGAGCTTGAATTGAGGGCAGCTGGACTTCTTTTCTTTTCAAAAGACGTTTCGAATGTTGAAATTAAATTCTGTTGACTGGGACGACCGAGAACCTGCACAGACATTGGGAGGAATAATATCCAAGATATGATACAAAATGAATGAAAAATTAAGTTAGATGTTTCTCTTGTTTCTATAAGCGTTATTATGGATGAATTTATTCTGATGAATTTTTGTTTGTCATGATATCTGAAGTGTGTTACAGCATGATGCTACGAGGAGCTAAATAAATGAAATGTTATGAGAGACTGGAAAACCTTCAAGAAAATGGAATTTTTTTAAAGGTTAAATTGTCCTTCTATGGCGTACGATCATTTAATTAAATTTGTGTATAATATTCAGATCAAAGTGTGAAAAAACGCTGCAACAGTTTATCTCCACAACGCCTCTCTGTTGCATAATTTTACAAAATCACAAATACGACTTCAGCAAAAACTAGGTGTAGGTGATGCTAGCTGTGTTACCATACATTTCCATTGGCTGTTAGCATCATTAGCGTTTTACCAACCTTATCTGAAGGAGTGAAACTGAGTGATTATTTGTCATTGTGAACAGAGCACAGCGTAGCACACAGTGGACCACAACGAAATGTGACCTCTGCATTTGACCCATCTGTGAAGGAGCAGTGGGCAGCTTTTGGCCGCACCCAGGGAGCAGTGCTTGGGAAACGGGGCGAACTCCCTAACCGTAATCCGCTACGCACTGGCCCTATCTAAACAAAAGAAAACTGCTAAATGTGGTGTCTTAAGCTATCAGAAACTGTCCCGGAATGTGGTGATTAAATATGTTTTCGACCGAACCATCCCTTTAAACTTTAAGAAAGGTTCAAGTTCAACTCCATCGGGGAAATTCATAAAACAAATCTGATCCTCGACCGCACCACGGGGCAGCTCGGGCAATTTCTAACAATTATCGCTGCGGCTAATTTGTCTCTGCGACAGGAGAGCAAACGGAGCGACTCCGCACTGAGGTAGGCACCGAGGGAGCGACGGCTAATGTATTTACTCGCCCCCTACTAAACCCACAACAACGAAAAGAGTGATTAAGGCCCTGGGCTACGCAATTAGCCACTTGAGAGCTCAAGGTTCAATTCCCAGCGCCGCGTGACGGCGAGTAAACACTCGGCTTTAAAAAGCGCCAGGCGTAAAGACGGTGTAAGCAGACGTTCAGTTCACCAAGAAATGGTTGTACACAACTTTTCCTCCTACAGGTGGTGAAACTCAATATCATAGTGAATATTGTCAATATTAAGAATGCAGTGAATATTCAAATTAACTGATTTATTGATAGTAATCTAGTCTTTTGTGGCCCTACACTCCCACGTACACAGACTGAGATTAATGATTATCACTTGATACGTCTATAGCCGTACTGAGCAGAAACGCTTCTGTGGTGACGTTTGTAAACTACGTTTGTCCCGAGGTGAGACGCGGGGCTTTATGTGATTTGCGGGTTTATTTGCAGGGGTGGAGGACTTTGTCTTCTCTTCATTAGCGATTCCATTTGGCCACGGGATGTCGTTTTTCTCCTCGACGTCCCCCGACGCCCCCCGGCCCTAATTGGACGCGCTGCGCTCGGTTTTCTCGCCGTTTCTTATTAGTGCTTCTTATTACCGTTTCTCACTTCGATCTCCTCGGCCGATGGCTGGATTCTTCCCTGCCGATCGTTACAAGACTAATGTTTCGAGTCACAGACGTTTGGAGGTCGTAGGAAAACGAGCCCAAACTTGTTTAGCCAAAGCGAGGAAATGCAAGTTTTTGTTATTTTTGCATTTCTTTCACACACGAAGGTCACTCAATGTGCTTTAAAGAAACAAGCTCTTGGTCCTCATGACTCACTGTTTCAAACCTTCAGCACTTCCGTCATTTGGTCCCTGAGCGAGACCCTTAAGCAGGGCTGGCGTTTCCATAACATGCATCACACACTGCGCATAGGGCACCAAGTGCCTGAGGGGGCACCAAAGCTGTTGTGCTTAGGGCACCCAAATAGCTAGCACCGGTACTGCGCCTAACACCAAGCTGCTCGAGTCAGACTGTCCCTGTAATTAGGGAATGGAAGGTACTCTTTATTTAAAAAAAGAAAAAAATAAAAGCATGAAAACCCAGACAAGGCAAAGGAAATATAACTACATAAAAGTCGCAAGAGTGCAGTAAAATGTAAAATCCATGCTAAATTGGCGGAACTGGAATTTGATGCTACAGCTCACACTCACTGCATCACAGCACTCACTTGGCAGTTGCAAGATGGAGTCGGAGGATGGAGTTGGTCAGCACAGATATTAAATGTGACTCTGCACGACAAAACCAGTCGCTTGTCGCAACAGAGGTTTCCAAGAAAAACGAGCGTTTATGTTGCGTGGGGTAAAATTTTGGATTTTTTGTTTTTAGTGTTTTGAAACAGTGGAAGGTCTATACTGTACTGCTGCGAATAAATTTTGCTGAAAAACTTACCCATTCCATCCTAAAAACGTGACTTTCTTGAGGTGAGGAATTCAATTCCAGCAGAATGTTAAAAGTTTCTGTTTTGACCGCTCTACTTCAATATTCTCGGTAAATCCACTGGTTGGAGAAACCCGACTCCTTTGAACGTTGTTATCTCAGTCATATGTCGTCCGATTCATTCGATATAGGTATCATTCTGAAGCTTGATTTATGCCCTTTCATGAAAACATAATAACTCAATTTTGAAAATTTGCGACAAGCGACTGGTTTTGTCGTGCAGAGTCACATATTCTGCTTTGTGGAATAGCTTGAAAGTAGTTAGCGATTCTTGGAGGTTTTCTTTGGCGTTTGTAATGTAGCTAACTACTATATTACCACTGTAGCTTGGCTGTAGCTTAGCTATTTTTAATTGTAAGTAGCTTGTAGCTCTATGTAGCTTGTAGCTACTTACAGCTGCAGTTTAAAATGAGCTTTCGCCAAGTTCAAATAAAACCTTTTCATACTGTCAGAACTACCACAATTGTGGCCCTGAGCAAGACCCTTAACCCCAAAGATGCCCCAGGGTCCCTGCAATTAGGAAATGGACATTGCTAAATGTAACAAAATGTAAATTCACAGTGTGTGTTGCATTACCAGCATATAACGAGATGGTGAGTAAAGATGGAGCAAACACACTTGGGCTATTACAGGCGTTCTGCTTCCTAAAACGACTCCCTGAGCTCATCAGCGAGCTTGGAGACCCGCTTTGTGGAAACTGCTGACTCCACCTCCCCTAAAAAAAGCAGCGACGGTGGAGTAAAGTCACACTGCCGTATCCGAGACGAGCGACAGATTGACACATCTCTCCAATCTAGCAGTGCTTTCTATTTCCCCCGAGAGCATTCCGAAGGATGTCTGGATTATGGCGAAAGCGACTTGGAGACACTCCCGCTCAACGCTCCACAAGATTTTCCTTGTCTACGAGCATCGACGGCGTGCGGAAATCGATGCCACGCCCGGCACAGAACGATGCAGGATGAGGGGTCGCAGGGGTCAAGGAGCAGGCAGCAGACGATGCCGAGCAGGGAGTCCGGACCTCAACCTGAATTGTTCCGGCTCGAGGTGTGAGGTGCAGAAGTGAGGGCTCTGACCCGAGTCACTCTCACCACATACAGAGCGGGGAGCAGATGTGAGACTGTTCGAGGAAATGAGAGAGTAGGAGGACGGCAGGTAGAGGACACTGCAGATGCAACTTTGAGCGAGAAATTACTCCGATGCCTGAAAGAGAGACGGTTTACGAGGACTTTGGGTTTATAAAACTGCAGTTTAGTGCAAATCAGGGTTTTGCTCACTTGCAATTTTTTTCTTGAAGCAGCAGGGGATGGAACGAAGGTCGAGCAGGGGTGTAAATCACAAGTTTCATCATGATACAATATTCTATCGATTTGAAGGACAAAGATAAAATATAAAAAAGGACTGAGAGATCTGAGGACACTCATGCGAAAACCACCGACTTGTGAAATAAATTAACAGCTCCAAACGCCTGCCAACGCAGTAGAAAAAAAACTACTTAAAGATGATGGTTTTAACCAAATCAACCTTATCATCTCATACAGGCACATCTGAGCACTGAAACACTCTCCTCCACTTTGCACCTCCAGCCCTTCTCCCTCCCACACTCCCCGTCCTCGGTGTCGAGAAGGCAGGCCTTATTTCGGACCTCAACCGCCTCACTAACTTGTGAGACCGATGGAGCCTGTTTGTTGGAAATGTGCGATCTGCTCCACCTCCGCTCCACCCTCGCACACACTCCCACTCTCAGAGTTTGGCCTGATCTGACATCGACGCCCCTCACTTCGGGTGGGTGCAGAAACTTCACGATGCTCCCACACACGCAGCCGTGGTCACTCCAGAACGCTGCGGCCTTGCACTCCTACTACGGGCTCGCAGTGTTCTGATGCGAGTGGGTGGTGTGTGTGTGTGTATACTGCTTCTATGCACTGTAATCTCACGTCATCTAATCCCTCCTACCAGGCATTTTAAGCTATATCGCGACACACAATATATATTCTCCGTTTCTGGAAGAGAGCTTCATTTCCCACAATCCCCTGCGCCGGTTCGAATCCCCGACCGGTAAAGGTACCACCGGGATACTCATGAGCAAGGTACCGTCCCGAAGCTCTGCTCCCCGGGGGCGCTGCCCATGTCAGCTGTCCACTGCTCCTTCACGGATGGGTCAAATGCAGACGTCACATTTGGTTGTGGTGCACTGTGTGCTGTGCTGTGTTCACAGTGACAAACAACCACACACTTTCACTTTCTTTTGTTGCTTATACGACCCGCCAAGATTTCCCTTATTCCCAGCTGCTAGACAAACTGATGATGCCACTTTTGACAGATTAACAACACCCGTGAAAAACGGCCTTGAACGAGCTAGACGAACACCCGGTCTGACAAACGAACGATCTCCGCACGGTGTTATCAGTCATCGTTTATGCTCTCTCGTTTCCCCACCTCCTCCTCCTCCTCTCCCCGGCCTCTGACATCTTAACTCGCCTCCTTGTGGCCTCTGTTAATTGGCGCGTCGGAACGAGGAATCGATGGGATCAATTGACCCCTTTCACAGATCACCGCTCGACCCACCACCGCTCGCAACCTTTCAGCTCAAAGCCGGTTCGTCAGCAAACGGGACGCGGCGCTGACCTTTCGGGCTGCGGGGAGCCGAGACGCAAACACTCCCTGTCTCGCTGAGCGCTACAACTCATCACAATCATGTATCATGAATGCAGCATCGATCTCCGCGGGTCACAGCGCAATTCGTTCTTCGCACAGCCGAGGGAAAAAGAGGAAGAAGAGAGATGCATTGCTTTGGGAAGAGACAGTGAAAGAGAGGCCTGGGTTTTTCTTGTTGATATTTATATCCGCAAAAACTGAGACTTGGGGACTAATAATTCCACAATGACCACAAACAATGGAACACTGGAACTGGAACTAAACCCTAACAGTTATGTGGGAACTGGAACTGTACCCAAACCCTAACAGTCAAAGTCTAACAGTCACACTGGAACTGGAACTAAACTCTAATAGTCAAAGTCTAACAGTCACACTGGAACTGGAACCAGACCCCAACTCTAAGTCATAATGGAACCGTACCCAAACGCTGACATTTAACTGGAACTGGAACTGTACCCAAACCCTAACAATCACACTGGAACTGGATCCAAACCCAAAATATAAGTCATAATGGAACAGTACCCAAACCCAACAGTCACGCTGGAACTGGAACCATACCCAAACCCTAACTATTACACTGTAGTCAAAGTCTAACAGTCACACTGGAACCAGACCCCAACTCTAAGTCATAATGGAACAGTACCCAAACCCTAACATTTAAACTGGAACTGGAACCAGACCCAAACCCTAACAATCATACTGGAACTGGAACCAAACCCAAACCCTAAGTCATAATGGAACAGTACCCAAACCCTAACATTTAAACTGGAACTGGAACCAGACCCAAACCCTAACAATCATACTGGAACTGGATCCAGACCCAAACCCTAAGTCATAATGAAACAGTCCCCAAACCCTAACATTTAAACTGGAACTGGAACCAGACCCAAACCCTAACAATCATACTGGAACTGGATGCAGGCCCAAACTCTAAGTCATAATGGAACAGTACCCCAAACCCTAACATTTAAACTGGAATTGGAACCAGACCCAAACCCTAACAATCATACTGGAACTCCATCCAGGCCCAAACTCTAAGTCATAATGGAACAGTACCCCAACCCTAACAGTTAAACTACCACTGGACCCAAACCATAACAGACCCCAGGTGGCTGCAGGGAGACTGTCCCAGTAATTAGGAAATGAAAGTCTCTCTGGATAACAACGTCTGCTAAATGCCAAGCATGTAAATGTAGTGTGGTTCTAGAACCCACAGCGTCTGTTTTGGGATGTGCAGTGTGAAAGTGTTCCTAAAAAAGAAATTATGCTCGGGTGTAAAACGTTGGAAAGCTGTGCAAAAGACTGTAACAAAAAGGCTATTAAAAACCAAAAAAGCATAAAACAAGTTTTAAAGGTCACCCATGATTACTCATCAAACGCTAACAAATTCACAAGCACAGTTCCAGATGGCATTACCCTTGAAAGACTCTCTCTCATCATACACATACCTTTTTACATAATGTAGACTTTCTGTGCATGGAGGAAATGGTTGTGCTTGCAAGCATCAGCATAATTCTAATTTACTCTGTGTGTGTGTGTGTGTGTGTGTGTGTGTGTGTGTGTACCATGTTTTGTGTGTGTTGTGGGGGCCTTTTTGGCCCCTAAAATCACTTTTATTCATTTTTTTATGGCTTTGTGGGGACATTTGAGAGGTCCCCATGAGGAAAAATGACTTTATAGAAAAAGTACATGTTTTATTTGAAAAACTAAAAGAGGTAAAAGATGTGCATTTGGTTACAGAGGTTAAGGTTAGGGTTAGGGTAGAATTATATACATCTAGTCATTATGTGAGTCTATGGAATGTCCTCACAAAGACAGTTGTAAAAGTGTGTGTGTGTGTGTGTGTGTGTGTGTGGCAGTGGCAATTTGTGACAATAACAAATTTTGCCTTAGTGTATATATCTAATACCCATAACAATCATAATATAAAGATGAAAACAAAAGGTTATAGTTATTATTTTGCCCTTTTTTAAATGTGAAGTCTGGTGTATATTAAATATATTAATGTGTCAGCATTAGCTCTAAGAGCATTAGTGTATAAATATTATTAATCTATTAATTATATTAATGCTATAAATGCTTAATTTGGTGTTTCCACAGCAATTTCTAGTTTTATGTCATTATAGATTTCATTATTGTAACATTTGTTCATTTCCATAACTAATTGACAAGAGAAGTCTTAATTTTAAGGGTTCTTAGGACGTTTCACACTCAAAAAAAGTCTATAAAGTAAAAAGACATTTTGCTGCTCTTTTATTATTTAAATTCTTTTTTAATCAAATGATGCTAGTCTTTATATTTTAAAAGATGTATCTTTTGTATCACAATCCACATGGGAGAATGTCAGGTTTTTTCCTCCGTATCATGCAGCTATAGGACACAGTAAGAAATTGGAAGACAAAGTAAGGTAAGAGAATAAATGTTACGTGAAATTAATGAGTAAATGGGAGTAGAAGTTGGACTGTTGTTTGAGTCTAGTATAGTGATCACGTGTTTCAGACAAAGGTAGAAAGAGTACTGAATATCTGTACTCGAGTACAAGTACTGTTACAATGCTGAAATAATCCTCAGATACAAAAAAGTACTGGTGGTAAAAAGTAATTGCTTAGAGTACTGGTTACTTTTCAGCCATTGATATTTATTGAACAAATATCAGTAATTTCTGTGTTTATTTTTGAAGTCAAGTTTTAAAAAGACCTGATACGCCTAATGTCTACAGATCGGACATCTTCATTCATAATCTGAACCGCTGAATCCCTGAAGCCCTATTTATTGATTCTATTGATACATGTGCTACAAGAATCTAACCCTAGATATAGATCTATCTAAGGTTTGAATATTAGTAGATATAAGTTGATTACTTACTTTACTCTGTACTCAAGTACAAGTACTTAAAATATACTCATAAAAGCATCCAAACGCTACTTAATTACAGTAATGTGAGTAGTTATAATTTGTTACTTCCACACAAAGTTTCCATGTTAAAACCTGACTGGATTTTGACTTCAAGTCAGATTTCCACATCTATGAAAACTGATTCCGTGTTGGACCCTGATCTCAGTTACACCTTCAGACAATTTTACACATTTCCTGCCTTTATTTCCAAAATAAATAAGCGTGTAAAGGCGCGACGACCGTAAAATGACACTTCAGTAATAATGAGACCAATCAGCTATATCAGTTAGCCTTGTAGCATACGCTCCAAAACAGCGCAGTCAGACCGGCGAATGTAAGAAATTTTCCAGCTTAAAAACGGCTCAGAATCCCGTATTCGGACGCAGCATAAATCACAAAATAAATTCAATCTCTGAAGCAATAAAACAGTTTTAAACAAACAGGAGAAACTCCACACTCACCTCGCTTCACTTCGGCAGTCTGTTCTAGACGTCCATTTATTTTGCCTGCTCAGAATTCTACCACGTTTTAACGATTATGACGTATACTATTTGCAAGCTTGTCAAAATATTTTTCCTTTCGATATACGCGTTACCAAAACACCTACAAAGAAGTAAGTATACGAGTGAAAGTAGCTACACTGACCGGTAAAGCCGGGATATTTGTACAGGCGCTGTTTTAGGTGCCGTTATGGGGTCCTGCTTCAGTCGAGTAAGGATGGCGGCGTCCAGCAGGTCGCAGGTGTTGTCGCTGTATCGAATGCTGTTGAGGGAGAGTAGGAATTTCCCCTCCTATAATTACAGGTAAGGTTATGTTAATGTTGCTGTGAGAATAAACCGACTGTGATTAAATTTTAAAAATATCCCGTTCAGTTCCGTTTATTCGTTAGCGCCGTTAGCATGTTTTGAGGCGAGGGGTCCTTGCAGCAGGGCGTCCTCCTCAACTCCTGATCAGAAATTAGGTGAAATGAAACGGAGTTGCGGGGGAAAATAAAAACGTGTTTCAGTTCTAAATGTGACGAGAATACGGACTCTTAAAGGAGTTTGAGAAGGTGTACGCTTCTCTCTTACACTCTTGCTAGCCTTCTTTCTCCAGCACTAGTCCACTAAAATAATGAAGAGAGTTGATCGGAGCTCTGTTTGGGGGAAAACGTTCTACATTTGATCCGAAAATGGGTTCTTAAACCAGTTCGAAAAGGTTCTCATTTTCTTGTTTTGGATTGGGGTATATTGTCATGTCTTATTTACGTCCTCACAACTCAGTAAACCTGAACAGTAAATACTCCAATGTGCATAACATTTGCTCTTTAGGACTGCTTATAGAACAACATGACAGCCGGCATTAGAGTTATTTATGAACTGATGAGTGTTATGTCATAAAAATCATTTACCACTCCAGTCACATCCAAAAATCCTTTAAAAAGGGACTAATACAATATTGGAGTTGAATGTTATTAAAGAGGAAAATAGAGTTGATCAGAGTTATGATTGGGTGTGTGCCTCTCCCTCTCTTTTGTTTTAGAATGTGTGTTTATTGTCATATTATGGAATCCAATAAAATAATAATGAATAGTGTTAAGGAGAGCTGCATTTGAAAAAATGAAAAACGTGAACTCTTAAATCCAGAGTGAGTTTGAAATGGTGTCTCTGTCTTTTGTTTTAGAATTGGCCTGATTTATTGGCCATGTCTTTTGCTGAGTCCCATTAAATGTGCAGTAAAATCTAAAACATAACAGCCCGTTGCAAGGCATGCTGTCTTAAATTCACTTTGCAAAACTATTTTTACTGGCATGGCACTTTATAAATAAATGTCTGTGCACTGCTCAAATGCTTTTTTTCCCCTGTTGAGTCCACTTTTATTCTTCTTGTTGGATGAAAGTAATTTGTGTTGTTTTCCTCCCTAAACTACTAAGAAAATGGAAAAAGTTGCGGACGGTCTTATCAGTGATATTATTAATACAGCTTGCTACTCGTCAACTTGGCTGTGTAAAGATCAGATTTTTCTAGTTTGAGCTCTGATGATCTGCGGAATGTAATGCAGGAGCAGCTAAAACGAGGAAAAACCAATTAGCTAGGCTATGTTCGACGCAGTACGGGGTTTTGTTTCGAGGTGAGAATTCACACTTGCTGCTTTTCTTAGTTCTTCTGGTGGAAACGACAATTAGTCAGAGCTGCTCTCGGTTGGGGGGGGAGCGAGGTTAAATGTTGAAACGCAGTCGCGGTCGTAGAACTGACATAAAACCCACTGAGCATACTCGCTTTTTTGGGTGATTGTATTAATGTGCTTAGGGCTGATCTGGTCCATTTTGGTCAGCATTAGGGGTGTAACGATACACTGATCTACATCGATACATTGTGTCAATGATCAGTGAGTCCGTAGCATCATTCCAATGAAAACGCCTCCCACCAAGAAAGCAATAAGTAGTTTGTTTTTCCCTTAAATGTCTTGAAGTGAGTGTGTTAAATCAGCACATGACATTGTCTCATTTCGATTGCTGACTCCTGAATCGAAATCAAATTGGAAAATGTATCGTGGCAGACTTTGTGATCTTGGCAGACGTCAAATCGGTGTCCGTTGCATGGGTGTAATATAGTGTTGTGATGAAATAGGTGATTAGCCGATTGTGGCAGGAGCTGCTGCACTGACACAGCTAAAGCCGGCCCAGCATACAGTATTGTTGTGAAATTTAAAAAGCCGTAGCAGGCACACAGCGCAGTAACAATCAGCGTTAATGACGTGCCAAAGTGTCAACATATCAGGAGGTGGATGCCAAAAGTGCCGTCACTGTGGTTTGTTCACAGTAAAAACCTCATTGTTGGAGCTGAATCATTAATCAGAGCTTGTTGTTTTACTTGTGAGGACAGTTTTATGTGGTTTGTAGATTTGGGATTTGTGCCATTAAGAATGCATGATATTGAATGAAATTGACATTGCAGTATTTTCCTCTGCAGTGTCAAAAAATTACAGAATAGCAAATAATTATTCCCAAATAACTTGCATTTCTCTATTTGGAAAGAATAAACTGTCCTAGAAAGATTGTTCAGATTTTGTATTATATAAATGATTTTTAAAAATCGGATATTTTTGTAGGGTGAAACCATCCTTGCTTGAATATTATCCAGGAACCCTTAAATCTTGTAGTTTAGTCATGGCTGAAAGGTTAGGTTCAGACTTGTGTTATTTATTAACATGTATACCTTGTTGCAAATGGTTTTTACATTTTTGGTCCAATTTACTGATGCTTGTGGGATACATTTGGAAGTAACTTTGAGTAGAAGTAACTTTTGAATTTTTTAGTGTGTTAATGCAAGTTTTTGAAAGGAAATAAAAAAAAAAAACTTAGTTGCTTATTTTATGCCTATTTTTCTTTGGTTAATTTAATTTTTTGGTTAATTATGTGGTTATTGGTCTGTTTTTTGTTTTTGCTCTCCAACTATCCAATTTTAGGTTAGTTGACAATTTTGAGCAGTTGCCTAATTGTTTGGGTAATTGCCTGCCCACAGCTTGAAGCATTACTTACTTTCTCGAAACAAATATAAAAATTAACTTGTATCATGTTATATAGGGTTAAGGTTCATGCAAAGGCACGCCCACACACTTGGTTCAGTTGGTAACTGTTGGTAACGGTTAGGGATTTGGCCCCGTGATCGGAATATCGCTGGTTCAAGTGCCTAACAGTAACAGTACCACTGAGTACCATGTATGAGCAAGGTACTGTCCCCAAGCACAGCTCCCCGGGCACTGCCAGCTGCTCCTTCACGGATGGGTCAAATGCAGAGGTCATATTTCGTTGTGGTGCTGCGCTGTGGTGTGTTCACAACGGCAAATAATCACAATAATTCACTTTAATAATTCACACACTCTTCAACAACAAGGGCTATTATACCTATGGAGGAGCAAATCTGCTTCAGCACGTCCTCTGTAATTAGTCACACAGCTCCCACTGACCGCTGTGTTCACTAAGTTGTGCTTTTAAAGTGCTCTTTAGACAAACTGTAAAAAGGAGAAACATCAAGCAGCTTCACTGCCGGCTGCCAACAGCTCCTGCTTCTAGTCGAGCCCAGAAACCCTCCAGTAAAGAGTGGAACCACAATGTGTTTTTACAACAATGATTGGACATTGAGTTAAAAAGAAACACCCACAGTGCTGTGTCTTTATGACTTGTGGGAGGAAACTGTGAAAATACAGACAAGAGAGAAGCTGTTTACAGAAAAAGAAGCTTTTTTAAAATAACTTGCTACTAAGGCTGAGACATGAATTCAGCACCGTCATGTCATGCTTCAACTCTAGTTTTGCTGCATGATACAAATATACGTTTTGGCTGTGTCTCAAATTTAAATAGTTTAAGTTACATAATTTCAGTATTTGGCAGTAACGGAATACATGTACCGACGTATTCGGATGGCAAATTATGGGTAACTGTGTTCTGTTTAAATAGATGATAATCGGTATACAGTTACTTTGTTAAAAATAATGGATTACGTGACACTGTTTTTCTGTTTCTCTTTAATAAATTAGACCAATTCCATTCATTACCAGGAGCCCTTTAGAACACGCTACCAAAGATTCTAATCTAAACGTCCATTTAACACAAGTTGCTGCAGTCACACAAAGGAGGAGTCAGAGCTGGAGCCAGTACGGCAGAGCCAGCGCAGAAACACATTCATGTCCTGGAAATTCAGACAACACTACAGATTAAAAGAAGAAAGAGGGCGGAATATGAAGGGTGTGATTCATGCAATTCATACAGTTGTAAAAAGCAAGACAACGTGGAAGTAATCCAAAGTATTCAGAATGCGTTACTCACATTGAGTAATCTAATGGAATATGTTACAAATGACATGTTAGAGCAGTGGTTCCCAAACTTTTTCTGCCGGGACCCCCTTTTGCAGAATAACAAAAATTCACGACCCGCCCCCCCACAACAATTCAATAATTTTAATGATACTGAAAAAAAAATCACAAGCCAATAAAGTAACCATGTTTATTGAAAGCAACAATAAAATTGGACAGAAAATATATATGAATATTAAATCTCACTATATTATTTTTATTCAGTTCTATGGAACAGAATCAGATATTATTTTTTTACTAATTATCAAAATAATGTGTAGTCCTACAAAGCTATTGTTATCAGAGCATACCGTCTCCAGCGTTGTCCAGTACAGCAGTACTACAGCATGTTACAGCACAGTATGTGGCGCTATTGCAAACAGGAACAAGTATACATAGACTTTTTTTTGTCGGCACGTTATTTGAGCGGACTTTGCTTTTCCGTTGAGCATAAGCGGTACGCGAGTGGAGCATTCATATGGGCCGTGAGCAACTCAACGGAACGTATATGCATAGAGAGGAATATTGAGCAGAGCGTCACACATAGAGCAGTGCGCGCTGAATACTGTCGGGAGGCGCGGCAGATATTTTCGGCCGTTTATCTCTTTCGAATCTCTATAAAAATTGGCTGACTGTACACTAGCCTTGCCGCGCCCCCCTTATCATAACTCCGCGACCCCAGTTTGGGAACCACTGTGTTAGAGCACGTCTTCTGTATTCTGTAGTGGAATACATTTAGTGAAAGTGAGTGATTATTTGTCATTGTGAACACACCACAGCACAGCACACAGTGCACCACAACCAAATGTGACCTCTGCATTTAACCCATCGTGAAGGAGCAGTGGGCAGCTAACAAACGCCCGGGGAGCAGTGCTTGGGGACGGTACCTTGCTCATGAATACCTCAGTGGTAACTTTACCGGCCCTGGATTCGAACCTTCTGATCATGGGGTGACACCCTACCGTTACGCCACCAACTGCCCCGTAATAATGTCTCCGCCCAGTTAAAGTACCCTTCCCAACAGTGCTTTGTCATCAGAATAAATTTGCCACCCAAGTTCCCTTGAAAAATTCATGCATTGATTATTTTTTTAACAAATTAGCATTAATACAGTAAAAATATTCTAAAGGAAGTAATGGAAAAAAAATCAAACACAAAATGCAAAAACATTTGTTAAGCATTTGGAACAATGCATGCACCCAGTTATGAAATTGTAACTGCCATATGATTGGAACAAATGACACCAACCTCTTCCAAAATCCACACTTTTTTAAAACAGTCTAGAACAAATATAAAAAATATTTTTCAAAAAGAGGCAGATTTCCACACTTTCTGATCTTGTCTGTTTATTGCAGTTTCATTGCCATTCGTGCTGCAACGTTTGCTGCTTCTTTTGTTCTTTCACTCGTCTCTCATTTCCATCACTGCTCTAGCAGAGTAATGTGTCTGATAGAATGTTTTACTCTGATTTAAGGCTTTCAGGGTGGCTCGCCGTCAAAAAGTGCATCAAAGAAAAATGTCAAGTTGTTTCTTATATTGGGCAGAGCTACACATATGACCACCCTACTCCTCATTAATCTTGGAGGAATCCCTCTCATTTCCCCTTCACACCTCTCTTAACGTCTCATTTGTTTGTTTTGCCCATGTGCCTGAAGGGCCGTGCTTCAGGCTGAGGTTGTGCCGCTCCAGGAGATTAAAACCGGCCCCCAGGATCCGGCCCCTGAGCCGCTTCACGGTGTAGTTGAGGCTGTTAAATTATTCAGCGTTGGAGAAAGCATTTTGTTCCAGCGGTTGGAAATAAGTGAGGTTTGGCGGAATGTAATATACCTTCAGACCGGGTTGTTTAGGATCACGGCCGAAGCCTCGAGCACAAACCTGACACGGGGTGTGAGCTGAATCACAGAGCTACTAGAGGAGGGAGAGAAGGAGAGGGGGAGTGAGAGAAATAAGAAAAGCAGGGTGGAGAGAGAGTAAGAGAGAAATAGAGGGAACATGGTGAAGGAAGAGTGAGAGAGAAGGAAGAAAGAGAGAGAAGATGGAGGGTGGAGTGAGAGGAAGAGAGAGGGGTGAGGGTGAAGAGAGTAAGAGAGAAGGAAAAGAGAAATAGAGAGAATGAGGGTGGAGAGAGAGAAAGAGAGAAGTAAGAGAGAGTAGGAGAGAAGGAAGAGAAAAATAGAGGGAAGTAGGGTGGAGAAAGAGTGAGAGAGAGAAGAAGGAGGGTGGCGAGAGAGAAGAAGGAGGGTGGAAAGAGAGAGAGAGAGAGAGAGAGAGAGAGAGAGAGAGAAGGAGGGTGGAAGTAAGACAGAAGGAAGCGAGAAATAAAGGGAAGGAGGGTAGAGGAAGAGAGAGATAGAAGATGGAGGGTGGGGAGAGAGAGAGAAAAAGGAGGGTGGAGAGAGAGAGAGAAAGAGAGAGAAGGGAAGGAGGGTAGAGAAAAAGTGAGAGAGAAGGAAGAGAGAGAGAAAAGGAAGAGAGAAGAAGGAGGGCAGAGAAAGAGTGAGCGAGAAATAGAGAGAAGGAGGGTGGAGAGACAGTAAGAGAGGAGGAGGGTGGAGAGACAGCATGGTTTAGAGGAGGAGAGAGAGAGATGGACAACAAGAAGGAGGGAAAAAGACCTGGAGAAAGAAAGGGGCAGGGAGAGTGAGAGAGAGAGAGAATGAGGGGATGACAAGAAGGAAAGAAAGGAGAGAGAAACTTAGAAAGGTAGAAAGAGGAGGAAATCAGAGAGAAACAGAAAGACGGAAGGAGAGAGAAAAGAGAGAGAGGAAAAACTCAGTGAAGCAAAGGAAGGACGGAAAACGATAGAGACAGAAAGTAAAAGGGTGAGAGAGAAAGAGAGAAGTAGAGACAGAAGACAGGAGAGATGAAGGGACGACTAAACAGAAAGACAGGGAGGAAAAGAGAAACGAATAAGGGGGAGAGAGGGATGTGTGTCATAATGCTGGTGTAAAAAAGGGGCGATCGTGGAGCTGCGTGTGAGAAAGAGATGAAGGAAAAAGCAGCCTCAGGGAAATACGGTTACGTCGTCTGGATGGCTGAACACACACACACACACGGTTTACTGAGAAAAAAGAGGTGCAGAGCGAGTGTGTTATTTGAAGTACACTCATGCTCAGAAAACGACTGAACTGCAGACGACTGCGAACGCAAGCGGAGACGGCGGTGTGTGTATATGTGCGTGTGTTGTATTGACGCTACCTATGGTATACTGCAGAATCACGGCAGCAGACGGCTGGAAGTAGGGCAGTTCTTACGTAAAAGCGCCGCCCCGTTAAATATAACCGTCTCCCCGGCGGCTGTGCGCTCCGGCTCACTCACAGCGCTGTCACCAATTAAAGCTTTAAAAGCCTCAGATAAATAAGTGATCAGGGAGAAACTCTCCCCGCGTCACACGCCGCCGCCGCTGCCCAAAATACCCTGCTGTCAACCGGGTCCACTTGTCTGGGGGCATCGGGGAGATGCCTGGGTATCTGCACTGTACCAGGGAGAGAGAGAGACGGGTCAGATCACTTGCCCGTCAGCTCCCAACGGCTGAACTAATGAATATATATATATATATATATATAGTGAAAGTGAGTGATTGCGATTGTGAACACAGCACGGTGTGTGAAGGTCAACAGTGGACAGCTTTTTGGCACCACTCAGGGAACAGTGCTTGGGGACCGTACCTTACCTCAGTGCTACCTTTATCGTTTCAGGATTCGAACTGGTGACCTTCCAATCGCGGGGCCAACTCCCTATTATTTGTGTTTAGATTTATATCCAAAAACATCAGGATTCTTTTGAAGGAATGAGCAACTTTAGAATGATGGTGTGAGAAGATAAAAAACATTGCAAACCTCAACAAATTAATGTGTCCTCCGTTTTAGACATATTAGTTATATGATTCCGCCTCTAGAGGAAGTTATCCAACAGATTCGCTCATGAATGTGTGTGATTCGCGCTACCCGTAGTCTATAAAGAGGATTCAACACTGTGTGGTGGTGCAAACGGTCTGAGCTATGAGATTTTTAGCAGCTGTACTTGCTACTGTAGCTGTATTGATCTTGTGATGAGTTTGAAATGATTATAAGATGTACTATACGTGATGGGGTTTATATTTTGGTTGTCGTGTAGTTAGGACTGGATGGATTCGGGTTAATGGAGACCTCAGACTCGTGACTCGTGAGTTATTTCATGGATCCGGGTGAGTCATGAATCGCCCTGCTCTAATACAGATATGTGACCCCCCCATGGCAAAACTAGTCGCTTGACACAAATTTCCAAAATTGCGTTATTATGTTTTCATGAAAGGGCATAAATCAAGCTTCAGAATGATACCTATATCGACGACATATGACTGAGATATCAACATTCAAAGGAGTCGGGTTTCTCCTGTCACGCCAAGTGAGAAACGGAGAAATCTGCCTTTGAAGTTGACTATCGCCGGCGTTGCTGCGGCTACGCTTGCATTTACGGTAGCCTACGCTTGCATTCACAGCCACACGGATAGCCCACTCTGGCGTAGGTTAACTGAACTCGAGACGTAAGATGGATTCCGGAGAAATATATTCACGCTTAGTCAACCACACACACACACACTTATTCACACTCTTACACACATACACACAAAACTGAGATGCCAACTGTGACCACTCTCCACAGCTCCAAAAACTGCTAGGAGTGAATTGATGCGAGAGACCACGTAATGTATCAACGCTCTCTCAAACACACACCAACCAGTTAGTCCAAACAGCCTCTACTGGTAGTCTCAAAAGCAATATGACCCTCACACCTGACATTCACCCAACACAAAAAAACATAAACATTTCCACCGATCTTATCAACAGCCAATAATGAGCCTCATTAACTAATTACAGCAACAATTAAGCTTTCAAGTACCACCTGGTCAACACCTGTATTTCATTATATTGTAATAATATTACTATATAACAGTTATTACTAAGGCTGTGCAATTAATCGAATTTTAATTTCAATTTCAATTTCAGCTCCAAACAATCACAAAAATAATGTAATCGACAAAAAACAATTATAATTACAATTATTTTGCCACATTACGCTCTGCAAGTATACTCATATTTTGTCTTGTGTTCCGAATGACACACGCACGCGCACTAACGCACCTTCCGAAGACTGAACGCACGTATGTGTTCTGGTGGCGGTGTACAGTCTGAGCGGGTAAAGATGGCGGAAGGAGGAGAGCAGCAAAAAGTCTTAAATAGTAACACAAAGTAAAGTGTTAAATAATCGTGATTTCAAGATTGACCAAATTAATCGTGATTATGTTTTTTTTCATAATCGAGCAGCCCTAGTCCCCAGGCACTGCCTCCCCGAGCGGTGCCAAAAAGCTGCCAACTGCTTGTTCATGAATGGGTCAAATGAGAGAGAGAGAGAGAGAGAGAGAAAGAGAGAGAGAGAGAAAAAGAGAGAGAGAGAAAGAGATGGCTTATTGAGGGCTTATCAAGTGTAAACACAAAATGATTTAACTTGCCCTAACTTTACAATATTTTGCAGATATATTGCACTAAAATACAGGATTGTAATTAGCAATGATGTGAGCACCTGACGCTGACTTTCTCTCAGGGAATTTATAAAAGACCCCAAATCACTACCACCGTTGGGCCCCCAAGCAAGGCCATTAACTCCAAGTTGCTGCAGGGAGACTGTCTCACTAATAAGGGAACGGAGAAGAGTTTCTGCTAAATGCCACACATGTATCAAACAGCTCAGCGTGTTTTATATCGTGTTTTATAGACCAAGTCCATTCATCCTCCGTATTCCAGCATCAGATGATGAAGTCGGTGCAGTTTTTAGTTAATACAAAACGGAAACTGTCTCAGCGATCCTGACTGGGGCTAATTAATTGCGGGCATTTTAGCCACAGACTAATTGGAGGTAATTACGAGGAGGCCCGGGGGCAACGAGCGCGCGGCTGCTGCACTGTACTGCGCCATGTTAAACGGGATAAATGGCACCAGCCAGATGATAGAAAAGATCATTAGAACTTTCAGTCCTCCACAGCGTCTCCGGGGATCTGAAGCAGCAGTTCTTGTTGTCCTTCCCTGTTTGTGAGTCCTGAAAGGTTATGCATCGGGTTTCTTTTTAATGAATTTACCTCAGGATCATTGGTTTAAAAAATTGAGACCTCAAGAGAAAAAGCTTAAAAAGTCTGTATTTTGCATATGAGCAGTAGCTGATGTATGGGTCTTAACATTGTTACTTCCTAGTTGGTAAAATTTTTGTAAAGAAACGCACGCCGGGTCCAAAAGTTTGTATAGATGATTTCCCAAATAACAGCCTAAACCCCCAGAAATGACCTGAAACTCTGTTAGCAATTATGGAATGTCATTGTTAATTATGAAACGGCTAATAATGAAAGAGTTAAAAAATTATATCATCAGACAAATATGTTTTGTATGACGGCGTATTAGGGCCATTGTATATAAAAAAAATAAAACGGGGTTGGGGTGGGGGGTAAAATTACGAGAAAAAAGTCAGAAATTCTGAGATTGTCATGTTTGCGTGAAAAAACTCGGATATTCTCTGATGTTGTAAAGTCATAATTTTGCGACAATAAAGTCCAAATTTTCGAGATTAAAGACGTAAATTTACAGGAAAAAACTCGGATGTTCTCTGATATTGTAAAGTCATAAATTTGCAAGAAAAAAACCTCTGAAATGTAAGTAGTAAATTTACAAGAAGAAAAAGTCGGATATTCTCTGAGTTTAAAGTGGTAAATACACGAGAAAAAAACGTACAAATTTACGAGAAAAAAGTCAGATCCTTTGAGATCAGAAAGTTGCAAATTTGTGAGAAAATGTCAGCTAATCACTGAGATTTTAAAGTCACAAAAAAGCAGGAAATCACTGAACGACAACGCCTGTGTGAAACTTGGCTACTGGACGCTTTACACGGAGGCACACGCTCACGGTGAAGAGGTGGAACGTGGCTGAATCAGGTAAGTTTACCTGTGTTGAAATGAGATATGTAGAGTCGGCAGGTTGTGTTTCATGTTGTGTGTATTATGGTAGATCACGTTTGTTTGGCGGATGAAGTCAATTTGGACTCTGTTGTCGCAAATTTATGACATTACAATATCAGAGAATATCCAAGTTTTTTCACGCAAATATATGACATTAATCTCTGAATTTTGGACTTTTTTCTTGTAATTTTACCCCCCTGCCCAACCCTGTTTTATTTATTTATTTTTTTTATACAATGGCCCTAATATGCCGTCGTAGTTTTGATCTTGAAAGGACAGAGAAGAAAAAGTAATAACCTTCGCCTACTCTGGATTTCTGCCTCCGCATGGGATGTTTTGGCTCTAAATTTGATACCATTTAGTTGTCCTCATTTAGCCATATTGGCACTAAAGCTCTTAATTGACCTTAATCGGCCTTAATTGGCTCTTATTTCCTGATTTTTGCCTGCAACCTTCTGTCAGGGTTTCCCGTCTTTGCTTGTCGTCTGATTGATGCTTTAATGTATTTGGCTGCATGCTGGGAATGTGTCTCCAGTGTTGATCCTTGTGTTTAGCGTGGAGCTTTAGTCCTGGGCGGCTCAAGCCTCGGCCTGACGTGCCTCATATGCCACCCCTCTCTCTCATGCTACGCTTTTCTATGCTCCCTGTACAGCATTTGACATAATCCGACTTTTTGTCCACACATTTTTTGCTTGAAAAGCTGGTCCGGGAAAGGATGCGTCTGATGAATAAAAGATGCAGAATGTGTTTCTGACCAAAGGTCTCATTAAATATTGAGGGGCTTTAATTGGTATCACTTTATAAAACTATGAGACGTCATTGGGGTGTGTTCATGGTGGTCTTCGCCAACACCCATGCTTTCCTGCGCCACTGAGGTGAACTAATTGACTGTGTAACGGCCCAAGGGCAATCAATTGGAAAAAGAATTGATTGCTTGATTCCTGGCAACATGCCGGTTCCAAACCAAAACAAAGTGAAATGTGGAAGCTGTGCGGAAACCTACAGCATAATAAACCAGTTTTTGTTGATGCTAAGATGATGTTACCCGTCATAAGGAGCTGATTTAGGAAAGTCAAATACAGGCTTTTCTAAGTAAACTCATAGACAGTTCTGCTAGTTGACAACAGGAGTTATAGACAAACTCCTAACAAGTGCGGTCACAGACGATTTCCGGATAACTGGGGATGAAGCTGAATTCTGTGGTAGTCGGTTCCCAACATGACAAGCCAGGCTGTAAGTGTTTTCCATAAAACCTGTATTGTAGATTGATCCCGACAACCGGGGGTCATAGATGATTTCCAGTTAACTCGGTCCGCAGCTGAATTCTTGACAAGTGAGGTTATAGCTGGTTCCCAACATGACAACTGGGATTGTAGATGATTTTCCAATAGCTGGAATTGAAGGTGAATTTCCAACTGGGGTTATAGACGATTTCCAGAATTCCCAACAAGTGCAGTCGTAGCCAAATTCCGACTAGTGGGATTATTAGAGCCCTATGAAATCTGTTTTGTTTTTTCCTGAAATCCGTTTTTTCCATTTTTATTCTTCTGAATTCCGTGTTTTATGTTATAATCATGTTTATTCACCTAAAAAGTGTCGAATTATGGAGTAGATGGGGAAAAAAGAACAATGCAATAGAAAAGAAATCACATTAAATGACTGTTATTCAACTTCAGCAAAACACTTCTTGCTTTGGTAAAACATTTACCTGAAAACAACAAAAAACATTTTTTTTGTGCAAAACTAAACGTTTCTGGTGTGAGTTTTTGACTGTAAGTGGTCGTTACGTGTTCTTGGGGGTGCCGTCTATCGTGCGCTGGCAAAACTTACAAAGAGTTGTTCTCCCGATTCATAAAAATCATTTGGGTATCGTTCTGCTCTAAACTCAGCACTAACCTCTTTACCATAGCTGACCGATGACTTTCCCCCTCTGCGTCTGTGCGTTTGTGTGTGTGTGGGAAGCTGAGTCCCGCCTCAACAGGTAACACGTACAGGGGGCTGCAGCGGCCAAAATTGATTAGAAACCATTGCTTTGTTTTGCCCACACACCGATATCAGCGAATTATATGACATTCCGCATTTTACAAAGGATTCCATTTTATTTGTTGGATTCTGCGATTCCATCCGCATTTTCCGCATCGCGGATATCATGGGGCCCTAGTTTATAGATGTATTCTGTTAAACCTGGATTGTAGCTGAATTCCTGACAAGTGGGATTATAGATGATCCAAACAACTGGGGTCACAGACAATTTCCAGATAACTCGGTCTGCAGCTGAATTCCCAATAAGCCGATAATTCCGATTCGGTTGTAGCTGATTTCCAGCCTTGACAAGAGGGGTCATACATGATTTCCGGATAACTGGGTGAATCCCTGACAGTAGGGCTGTGCGATATGGCAAAAAAAATCATATTGCGGTACATTTTGAGCCCTAGGCGATAGACGGTATATATTGCGGTATATGATTAGATCTGCAAATTTCAATATAAATTTTAAATTAAAAAAAATAAAATTAAATTTTAAAACTTTAAAGTAACAGTTCTTTCCTTCTTTGTGTAAAACATTAGCTTATTGAGTTTTCTTTAGTTCTACAGCCGTGTAAAAATATTATATAAATGTCTTAACTTTTTTTAGACCAGAAAACGTAAAAAATTGCACAAGATGAAAGTGGCCCAATGTCCTTATCATTTAACTTTCATTCAAATGTAATATATAAATGTAAATATTTTACATTCATGTTTTTATTTAGTTCTTAGCTTTATTTATTTACATTCTCAAATTTCTTACTTTTATTTACAATGACTTGCACAGTCTCACGAGGGAGCCAGGTGTTCATTTCAGCACATTACGCCTGTAGAACTAAGCATGTGGCAAATAAAGAATCTTTAATCATTTCTGCCATTAAATAAAAAGGACGTTTCTGGCCAAATCCGTCAATCGGATGTAGCGTGGCGAGCGGCAGACGGAGCGGTTCCCTTGTCGAAACATACGGCCCAGGCTGGAAAAGTAATGGCGCATTCTTTGGCTTCTCTCATATTCAACAGCGTATATTTCGCAGATTATGTTTTTCTGCTCAGTATCCGAGACCCTAAATCCAAACCATGTCCAGATTATGGACGTTGCACCGGTCTTATTAACAAGCTGCTCTTCCGTACACTCTCTCTCCATTTTCCGAAAACAAATGCCTCTTGGTGTGGTTTTCGTGCATTTGACGCGACTTGATTACGTCATTTTCGCGGGCGAGGAGCGGGAATTTCAGCGGTATGCCGGTATGATCAAAATCTCTATCGTTGGCCAAATTTATATCGCATAGCTTTTATACCGTTTATACCGTTCACTCCTACCTGACAGCTGGGGTTATAGACGTTTTCCAGAAAACTGTGGTCGTAGTTGAATTCCCAGCAAGTGGAATCTTAGACCAGATCTAACAGCTGGATCATAGAGGATTTCTGGTAACCAGTTTCTGACATTACAGTTGGCTTCGTGGCCAGTTCCCGTCAAGCGGATTGGCAGAAGAATTCTAAGTGGGGTCATAGCCGGATTCCGACATGGCAACCGAGATTGTAGGCGAATCCCGACAAGTTGGGTTGCAGACGGTTCTCGACATTAAGCTTTGTTGTCAGTTCTGGAATTGGTTGAACAGCGTTGCCCGAAGGTGCAATCTGCCGAAGGATGTGAGCTGGTGTCACAAGGCCTTGTTCGATGGATTCGTCAGTTTATTTCTCCTCCCAGCAGTCTGTTGCGTGCTGGAAAAGCCAGATCGGTTGGAGCCGAGCGTTACAGAGTATAATTCATCTAATTCGGGCTCGTGACTAATGAGCATTTGTGTGAATTTTTAAAGGCCACAGGAAGGACATGTGGCACCTCCTAAAGCCAGGCTGTGCAGCAACGCGAGTGAGTGTCTCCAAGGATGAGGAGGAGATTTTACTCACCGCTGCATACGATGACTCAGGAATTCCTACACTTATGACAGCGGCCAACTGTGTGCTCGTCCCTCTGCCAGTCGCTTCTCCTGCCACGTGCCGTTGATGGTCTGTCAGTATGAGTGGACGCGCGGTTTGGATCTTTTGTGTCGTTCCTCGCGGACAGGGAGAAAGAAGCAGAATGAGAGTTACTCATTAACAATGGGTGTATTTTTAGCTGCTTCTGCTAGTGTCGCTTTGTGTCGCTTTGTGTCGCTTTGTGTCGCTTTGTGTAGCTTTGTGTCGCTTTGGTTGTGTTGTGTGCTGAATGAGACAGCGTTCTTCTGTAGCCGGTCAGCAGCTGCAGTCTTGCAGGCCACTTCTACACTGCTGCTATTCCCTCTTTCCTCATCTTCCCCTTCCCTTTACTCTCCTTTACTCTACCCCACTCCCTCCCTCCCTCCCTCCCTCCTCTTTTCCATCTCTTCCTCCCCCACCGGTCTTCTCCTTTACCACGCTGGGGAGTTTTCTTTCTTTCCTTCTTTCTTTTTCCTTCCTTTCTTTCCATTGCTCCCTTTTCTTCTTTCTGCCTTTTCCTGCTCTTTCTTTCTTTTTCTTTCTTTCTTTGTTTCTTTCTTTCTTTCTTTTTCTTTCTTTCCTTTTAGTTCCTTCCCTTCCTTTCCTTCCTCCTGCCTTCTCTCTCAAGCATTTTCTTTTTTTCTTTCTTCTCTCCTTCCGTTTTTCATTGCCTTTCTGCCCTGTCCTTCCTTCTTTCTTTCTTTCTTTTGCCATTCCTTCCTTCCTTTTTTGCTTTACTGTTTGTTGCTCCCTTTCCATTGCATCCTTTTCTTCTTCCTGCCTTTTCCGTGTCCATTTCTTTCTTTTCGTTTTGTTCTTACCTTTCCGTTCCTTCCTTCCCTTCTTCCTGCCTTCTCCCCCAACTTTTTTCTTTTTCTTTTTGCCTTCCTTCCTTCATTTTCTTTTTTCCTTCCTTCATTTTCTTTTTCATTCCTGTCTCCTTCTGCTCCTTCCTGTCTTTGTTTCTGTTAATTGAACAAGGCTGTAACGCGTGTTTTGTGATGCGTGGATTAAGGCCTGCACTCCTCCATCCCACCATCACGTCTTTCCTCTGCTTGTAATGGACTGTGACGGATGGGAGTGGCTCTATCACTCGCCAGAGAAACTGCTGGATGAAGCCGAGACCCTCGAAACGCTCGTCGAGCTTCAAAGCAGCGGGCTTATTTTAGGCCGCTTTGAACTGCACGTCAGACGCCGCGTTCTGACGGCAGCCGTCTTTTCATCCGCCGAGCGTGTTTTCTCCCTCCATCCTCACATCGCAGTTTTGCATCCGTCATCTGCAGATCCTAGTTTCTTGATGATCTGAGATTCAGCGCTCCTGCGTGTGGTCCTGGCCGCGCTCGCTCTCACTCTCGCGCTCTCTTTTCTTACACTCTTTGCTGCTAACATGTCAGGCCTATCGTCTCTCTCCCTCCCTCTCTCTTTCACTCTTCTTCTCTTTCACTCTTCTTCTCTTTTTCCTACATCCTGTATTTCTTTCTTTTTACGCCCCTACATTTCTTTCCTTCTTTCTTTCTTTCTTTCTTTCTTTCTTTATCCCCAACTTTAACTACATTTCTATATCCCCAACTGTAGCTACATTTCCTTCTTTCTTTCTTTCTTTATCCCCAACTGTAGCTACATTTCCTTCTTTCTTTCTTTCTTTATCCCCAACTTTAACTACATTTCTTTATCCCCAACTGTAGCTTGGCCTATCGTCTTTCTATATCCCCAACTGTAGCTACATTTCCTTCTTTCTTTCTTTCTTTCTTTATCCCCAACTTTAGCTACCTTTATTTCTTTCTTTCTTTCTTTCTTTCTTTCTTTCTTTCTTTCTTTCTTTCTATATCGCCAACTATAGCTACATTTCTTTCTTTCTTTCTTTCTTTCTTTCTTTCGTTTGTTCGTTCTATATCCCCAACTGTAGCTACATTTCCTTTTTTCTTTCTTTCTTTCTTTATCCCCAACTTTAACTACATTTCTTTCTTTCTTTCTATATCCCCAACTTTAACTACATTTCTTTCTTTCTTTCTATTGTGTCACCCCCGGCTTTGCTGTGCTGCGGGACGGCCTGTCTTTGTCTGTATTGCTTATGGGTTGCTGTCTGTCTGTCTGTCCCGGTCCTGCAGGTGGAGCTGTAACCTGGCCGTGCTGGTCAATTGATGGCTGATTTGTGAGGTCTTTTAAAAAGAGGCCTTCCTGTTTGCTGTCTGCCTCTCTGCTGCTCTGGCCGTCCGTCGTCTGCGTGGCTGGCTGCAGCCTCGCTCCTTTTTATACTTTCTTTTACTTGCACTTTTGGTTAATTATTACATTTATCGATATGCCTTTATTTCATTTAATAAACACGTATTGTTAAGTTGTAAAATCGGTGTGGTCTCCCTTTTATGGCATCTCCACTACGAGCCAAGTGGGTCTGACAATCGTTCTTTCTTTCTTTCTTTCTTTCTACGTCGCCAACTTAAGCTACATTTTCTTTCTTTCTTTCTCTTCTCTCTCACTCCCTCCAGTTGCTACTCTTCTGCTCAAGAAAGAAAGCTTCCCTGTTTCCCCATCTCTATGTTGAAACCCAGCAGACCAACGTCACCTCTGTAACATATTACATTTGGGAAGTAACCCTCCCAACGCTGCTCATGATACACCGTTATCAGGATGTAGTGTTTTGGTCACATGGGTCAGCCGTGGCGTGTGAGTGTTGAGGTTTGAGGTTGGTGTGTGTGTTTGTGTACAGGACCTACGCCCTGCGACGGGTTCGAGACGCGTTCAGGGAGAACCGTGATGTGGGCGACCCCGAGACCCTGCAGCAGCTGCTGAATAAGGCACAGAGCAGCCTCACTCTCATCCAGAGACAGGTAACACCTCTCTTATCACACCACAACAAGCACGATTCTCTCTCTCTTTCTGTCTGTCTTTCTTCCTTTATCTCTCTCTCTCTCACCCACACGCACACACATCCTTCTATCCGGTGAGTAGTGGCTGATGGACCTCCAGCAGCATATTGATGAGCATCTGTTTAGTTGCCACCTGTCCGCTGGCATCAGGGTGGCATCTCCGCGTGCCACTAATGACCGCTGATACCCTGCTGTCCCCTGCTTTGTTCCCATAATTCCATTCAGCGCCAGGGCCACATCCCGAGGGATGCAGGATTCCTGACGGCCTTCTTGTCCTTTTTATCCAGCCCAAATGAGGAAATGTGTTGGCTAAAGACTTGAAGAGAGGTGGGAGGTGGGAGAGAAAGAGAGGATGAGAGAAGGAGGGAGGGATGAAGAGAGAGAGAGGGAAGAAGGGATGGAGAGAGGGGGGTGAAGAAAGAGAGAGAAAGGGAATTAGAGAGAAGGAGGGGGGAGTGAAGACAGAGAGAAAGAGAAATAGAGAGAGAAGGAGGGAGGAAAGGATGAAGAGAGAGAGAGAGAGAGAGAGAGAGAGGAAGGGATGGAGAGAGAGTGAGAAGGACAGCAAGATAAAGAGAGAGAGGAAAAGAGATGAGGGAGGGATGAAGAGAGAGAATGAGAAGGACAGCAAGATAAAGAGAGAGAGGAAAAGAAAGATGAGGGAGGGATGAAGAGAGAGAGTGAGAAGGACAGCGAGATAAAGAGAGAGAGGAAAGGATTTAGAGAGAGTGAGAGAGTGAGAAGGACAGCAAGATAAAGAGAGAGAGGAAAAGGGAGATGAGGGAGGGATGAAGAGTGAGAGTGAGGACAGCGAGATAAAGAGAGAGAGGAAGGGATGGAGAGAGTGAGAAGGACAGTAAGATAAAGAGAGATGAGGGAGGGATGAAGAGAGAGAGTGAGAAGGACAGCGAGATAAAGAGAGAGAGGAAAAGAGAGAAGGAGGGAGGGGTGAAGAGAGAGATAGAGGGAGGAAGGAATGAAGCAAGGTGGACACTCAGCTCTCAATCCCTCCGGTTTCTGGCCACATATGTGAAGCCACAAGTTACAGTGACTAAGCGTGGCATCACACTGATGCGTAGGGTGTGCGTGTGCGTGCGTGTGTGTGTCGGTGCTGCCCACTCCTCTTGTCACAGTGGGGTCGTCTGTTGAGTCAGTCTTCACACTGCGCTCTGTGGGCCGGAGGAAGCAAGGCCCTCTATCACCGACACACATCACATACTCCTTTGCTCTCACACACACACACGCACACAGATCTCATGATCTCATGCATGCACAAGAGCACGCATATGTATGTGGTGCCCCGCTGTGTGTCGTGACACTGGCACCACATATGCCACCTTCCACCCACTGAGCTCCTCAGAGGAGTGTAGCAAGTTTGGCACAAGTCTGGCATGTTCTCTCCTTTATCCTGTGTGTGTGTGTGTGTGTGTGTGTCTGTGGGGGAGTTGAATCAGATCTGATCTTATTACAGTATATTCTGTGTCTGAATGCAGTAGAGTTTGTTTGCTGTAAGACTCCTGCTTCACACCTTTTATTAGTCAAACTGGATCTGAACAGAGTTTAAACTGCACAACATGGGAGTTTACACCAGCAGACTGGTCATGAAACCGCAACATGACTCAAGCTCAAAACCACAGTAACGCGTGGATCACTCCTTTGCTCGTGGGACAAAAAAAAAAAAAAAAAATACAATAAAATTTACATTTTAGTTTTTTTATCAAATGCCCATAGTTACCATTAGTCAGTCCCTGCAGGATTTCACAGGGCTTTTTTGAGATTGTTGCAGCCTAAAATGGCTAATCTGAAAAATTGCAATTAAAGTTGTGTTTTGTTGCAGAGTTGTGGAAAAAAGGTTATAATGATTCTTTAACAATTAATTAAAATGAAAGGAACAAAACCATTATTATTTGTATTAACCAGTAACCATTTAGTTATCTTTGAAGGTAAATATGAGGTGTTTTTATCATACGTTTCCTGCGTCTTCTAAACGTAACAAGCAAGTGAGTTCATCTGGCTCAGCGTTATGCAGGAAAATGGCAATGACTGGTCATCGGTAATCGGTCAAAATTGCCCTGTGTTAATGAATTTGCAGGGATTGGCTGAATTTGTGTTAAACTGTGATTGCAACATGGTGAAATCCTGGAGGGTCTGATTAGCAGCAGAGGAGAGCCTTATTTACATTTACCCCATTTAGCAGACGCTCCTACCCAGAGCAACCTACGTTCTTCCAAATTCCAAGGAGGGTCTCCCTGAGAAACTCCCTGAGCCAGTGATGGTAGTGCTGGAGGAAGGATTCGAACCCGTAACATCTCGCTCCAGAGGTGAACATCCTAATCACCAGATCACTAGACCACCACCATCACCCCTGTGGAGGTTGAACGAGATTCGCTCATGTTGTGTATCTTACACACAGACCAGGAGAATGAGGTTTAATTAAGCTCACTAACCATAATTAAAATTTTAATATTCTACTAACTTTAAATATTTTTATTCATAAAGCCTCCATAGACCACCATCACAAATGCTGTGTGTGTGTGCATGGGTGTGCGTGCGTGGGTGTGTGTGACGGAGAGAGACACAATATGAGAGCTTGCTGTTCAACCTCCACTGTGTATCTAGACATATTTGCTGTCACACATTGGCTCTAATACACAGATGTTCATTTCATATTACATTCACACACACACACACACACACACACACACACACACACTCAGTGCTGTAGAAAGGGTTCTACAAATAGAATAAAACCACAGAGAGTCTCATATAACCCTGCATAATGTTACACTTGCTGTGTTCTGAAGCATGTTACTATTTCCAGTGTGCGCGCACACACACACACACACACGGCTTCCATTGATTTGATATATACACACATGGCCGTTTTCCCATGAGGCCTCTGTGTTAATACTCTCCCTCTGCAATATTGATGAACTGCTGTCTGAACACACTTCAGTGTGTGTGTGTGTGTGTGTGTCTCTGCATGCAGGGCGTCTCCGTGGGTGAAGGCCGTCCCACTGCCTCTCTTCCTCCTCCACACTGAGTTTTAATGATGCCTCTAATGGACTTCACATTGCTTTTCAATTTTACCCTCCTGGATTTTCATCTGGGCTGCTCCTTTATTATCATTTCCCCCCGTTTTGCTACTTTGAACGCCACGCACACTGTTCACTAGAGGCACAAACGGGGACGTTTCCGAGGATCGTGTTTTAATGCTGGTGTGAGGTTTGAGCACTTTTAACTTTAGGGACTTTGCCATCCTCGCTTTCCGGCTTGATAAAGATTCTGGGTTTCTCTCCAACACCAGTGACTGGTTTCATTCTTTGATTGTACTGTGTTGTGATGTCCTTTTATTGACTCCCATAATCACTAGTAGGGATCAGTACCGAAACCCAGTACTAAACCGGCCCCGGGGCTACATTTTGAAAGACTGGAGTATCAATAAACACTGACCCTAACGGTTTTGCTTTCGCTACTGGAGAAATGAGTCCAGTCCAGTTTTTGTTTTTGTTTTACAAAACAGTAATCTATCCCAGTTTATCTGACCAGGGGTGCGTTTCCCAATAGCATAGTTGCTAACTACATTAGCGTTCATTAGCAACTAACATTGCGTTCATTAGCAACTAACGTAGCATTCACTAGCACCTAATGTAGCGTTCATTAGCAACTAGCATAGCGTTCATTAGCAACTAGCATAGCATTCACTAGCAAATAGCATAGCATTCACTAGCAACTAGCATAGCGTTCAGTAGCAACTAGCATAGCGTTCACTAGCAACTTACATAGCATTCACTAGCAACTAGCATAGCGTTCACTAGCAACTAGCATAGCGTTCACTAGCAACTAGCATAGCGTTCATTAGCAACTAACGTAGCGTTCATTAGCAACTAACATAGCGTTCATTAGCAACTAACGTAGCGTTCACTAGCAACTGGCATATCGTTCACTAGCAACTAGCATAGCATTCACTAGCAACTAACATAGTGTTCAGTAGCAACTTACATAGCGTTCATTAGCAACTATGCTTTTGGGAAATGCACACCAGCTCCGTTACTGATTAAGACGTTAGTATAGAGTGTTCTCTTGCGTGTGTGCTGTGCACGATGCACTGTGAAACGCTGACACGCGCATCCACACATGCTCACAGACGCTGGTGTCACTACCTGATCTGCGTGCGTGTGCGGAAAGTTCTGATCTGCTTATGGCTTACATACTGACATCACTCACAGACACTGAGATATACATACATATAAATATATAATCAATAAATAAATATATTGATTGTAATTTAACTACCAATAATTTAATAAACCTTACAATTCTGGTAGAAACATATATTAATCAATATAATAATAATAAATAAGTCTCAAACTTAAAATTGCATCACAATCAAATGTAATTGAATATCGAAAACCAGGAATTTAATGTTAGAGATTGGACAGTTGTTTCTGATATCCAGTCCAGCTAATTGAGCATCGGGTCGCTCGAGCAGAGATCAGTATCAGATCGGTTGTGCTGGTCCAAGTCAAACAGGTTGAGAGCTCCGCTCCTCGGCCTGCTCCTGATTCATATTTATGCTTCTCGCTCTCGGCGGAGCGGCAGCGGAGGTATATTTCTGCAAAGCCAAAATGAGTCTGACTTTATGCAGCAGCGTGTGTAAATCAGGCCTTAACAGGGCACAGGCCCACATTGTGTGTGTGTGTGTGTGTGTGTGTGTGTAAGAGTAACAGTGTATTTTAAGACCATCAGTGTGGGGGTTTGCAGCATTCTGCACCCAATTACCAGGTCCACACTTCATCTCTGTGGCTCATATTGTGATAAGTTAGTGTATTTTTTTTTCTGTGTGTGTTGGTGAAAAATTGGTTTCATACACACAGGTTTCATAAAGCACACAGTTCAGTGGGAGCCTGCCACAGAGTGTGGCTAATTTGTCACCTTACAGTCGATTCCTGGTACAAGCGCAGTATTTTATCAGGGGCAGTCTGAGGTCTATGCATAAAGGCGGGTCTGATCCAGTCCTCAGTATTGGGATTTGGCTGCTACTTTGAGTATCGGGGGATAAAAATGTCTGGCTGGATTTCCTCAGTCCTAGATTCCTGCTGATATTTTACCAAGCAAATTGAAATGCATGGACACACATGCGACACTGCGAGTCCAACTTCTAAAACTGATACCTCCATTTAAATTTTTACACAATTGAAAAAAATGTTTTTAATATATTTGCTAATGCATAATGAGTTTTTATATATTGGTCAAGCGTGTAAAAACACTAAACATTTTAAACTTTTAAAGCCTCCACATTAGATTGGTAGAAAATCATGGCATTTAGCATTTCATTTCTGTATGTAATTTTCAGATGTGTTTTACAAATATCTAATTTCTTTATTTGAATTCCAGCCTTGTTTTGTGGTTTGAGACTGTCAGTTATTTAAGGGCCAGTTTACACCTGTGCAGATATATTTATAAACGTTAAAAAAAAAAATTGCGTTTACGCGACATTTGGTTTTTAAAAGAAGCCTTTTTACACGTGTGCGGATATTTTTATGAACTCATATTTTTTTTATACATTTATTTTTAAAAAATTGCTTTTACATGACATTTGGTAAAAAAAAATATCTCTGTACAGCCTAGAACACAAAATGATTCCAACCTCGAATGTTGTCTAATCCAGTGAGCTTCAGCGTTCAGGGCACTAAACGCCTTCGCTTCAGCGAAAAAAAAGACGTTGGTGGAGACATTTTTTTTTACTGCAGCGCTCAGAGAGATTCAAATTGAAATCCGTTCAACATTTAGAACAGCGCTGCGCTCGTCACTGTCACTTCTGTCTTGCCAGCCAGTCAGAATCGAGGAAGGGGCGGGACATAGAGAGTCAAGAACTTGGTAGACACAAGCCCTTAAAGGCACACGCGGAGTAGAACTACAAACGTCATTATTTACAGAAAACTGTGTTTTCCTCGTTCACACGTATCCACAGAATCCAGCGTTTTGAAAAATCTTCACTTTGAGGGGCATTTTAAAAAGATATGCGTTTGAGGTGGTTAAATCTCCATTTACGTGTAAACAGAAGACCCAAATGTTTAAAAAATATGCGTTTATAAAAATATGTGCATACGTGTAAACAGGCCCTAAGAGGAAACTCTTCAGCTTCAACAAGGAAGCCTGATTGCACAGTTAAATTCAGGAATATTAACCTGACATTTGATGTTTTTGTGATTTTAATCTGTCATTTCTTAAGAAAAAGAACCACTGAGCTTCAATGAGTAGGCCAGATTGGATGCTAGATAAATTTAGTTGATATCGCATCACTGTTAATTTGTGACTGTTAACTGTTAGTTAAAAAGAAGACCCAGTGACCTTCAACAAGTAGGCCAGATTGCAGAGTAAAATTCAGGAGACGTTCGTCTTGAAACCGGGGTTTATGATTCGAATCCTGTACTGCACGATGGAGTTGAATTTATTTTGTGCATGACTTTTTATCCAATGGCTCAAAAATTTGTTAAAAATGACGGTCGCATCAGCGTAGGGGAGCGTGTCTGTTTCGTTGTTGACGTGATATTTCCGCTCGAGTGAGTCTATAAATGAGCGCTGCCCTCTGTTTACAGTTTAGTCACGCCGTGCCTCATGCATTTATGTCCGAATCTCCGTCCTGTTTATGCCGTCAGTGGCAAAGTCATCTGGTGGCACGTGTTCAGCTCATGAATACTCTCTCCTCCTAAGACAAAAGAAAACAAGGGCTGGAGATGAGTCGCCATCGTCCCCAAAAATAGCCTCCTTGATCCGGTGACAAATGTTTTCGCAAACAGCAGAGCGGCTCTGGGAGCCGCGTTGTTTCCAGCTTTAATTGCCGCTTCCCGTCCAAAGCCGAGCGGGCAGGACGCGTTAGCGAGGCGGTGGGTGGTAAAGTGGGCTGAAGATTACTGAAGCAACCAGAGAAATTACTCATGCTCCCCCCATTGTGCCAAGCAGATGACGAGGGAGGAAGAGCGTCAGGACTCGATGGCGCTCACAGTGATGGCCAGTTTGCTGTCTCATCTGCCGCTGTTGCAGAGGGGGAAGGTTTTGGCCGTCTGTTTTCACTTGAATCCAAAGTGGTGGTGGACCAGATTTTTTTGAGGACCAGACTGGAGAGCCTTTAAGAAAAGCTCCTTCATGGAGTGTGAGAGTTAGTTTTTGTTGAGGAGCAAAATTGAACCTACTTGTGGTTTGATCCAGGGCTGGGCGTTATGGCCTAGAAATAATATTGCGATATTTTTAACCTATGTTGCAATAGACAATATATATCTCAGTAAATTCTCTCTTTCTGGGAGAGTCTGACATTTCCCCTGCGCATGACTCCGAGCCGCATCGCAATAATACGATGGACATGTGTCGAGAATAAACACTGAAAATACCAAGTAAATAGCTGTATTGTGGGAAGAACACTGGGAGGTTTCCGAGCAGAACGACCGTTTATGTTGCGTGGGGTAAAATTTTGGATTTTTTTTGTTTTTAGTGTTTTGAAACAGTGGAAGGTCTATACTGTACTGTTGTGAATAAATTTCGCTGAAAAACTTACCCTCTCCATCCTAAAAATGTGACTTTCTTGAGGCGAGGAATTCAATTCCAGCAGAATGTTAAAAGTTTCTGTTTTGACCGCTCTACTTCAATATTTACGGTAAATCCACTGGTTGACTAGCGTGAAGATATTTCTCCGGAATCCATCTCCGTCTCCCGAGTTCAGTTAACCTAACGCAGGTAGGCTATCCGTGTGGCTGTGAATGCAGCATAGGCTACCGTAAATACGAACATAGCCGCGACCGCACCAAGCGTCTGTGAGTGCTACGGCGATAGTCAACTTCAAAGGCAGATTTCTCCGTTTCTCACTTGGCGTGACAGGAGAAACCCGACTCCTTTGAATGTTGATATCTCAGTCATACTGTGTGTCATCCGATACATTCGATATAGATATCGTTTTGAAGGTTGATTTATGTCCTTTCATGAAAACATAATAACTCAATTTGGAAAATTTGCGACAAGCGACAAGGTTTTGCCGCAAGGTTTTGTCACAAATATGAGTCTTGTCTGATTTAACTGAACCGGAGCCTTTTTGCGATTGATGGCTTTCCACATTACAATCTGTAAGAGAATTGATAAGGAATTGGATCAATAGGCAGACTCAACAATGCCATTGATATTGATCAAACCTTATCAATTCCCACCCCTAGACATTAAATAGTGACTCAATATTAACTGAGGATCTGATCATTTAAGGTTCAAGATTGTCTCGTTCCCAGTTGCACTGTTGAAATGGCAGTGAACTATTACACTAGAAGAACAAAAAATGGGGCATTGCTGCTTAGGGAATTGCTCCTGATATCGGAGGGTTGTAAAAGAGAAACTGGAGCAGTAAAGGTCTCACTGAGGTACCTGTAACTAAGGTGGCGACCCCTAGGATTGCTGCCTACATCAGTCGCCCACTGCACCTACACACAGAGGTTTAATAAATAAGGTTGCATATTAACATGGTATGTAGCAGTGGTGTCGGTAAAGACCTCCTAAATCTTGTCCACCAGTACAGAACGTCACAAACAGAGAAATAAGGTTCTCCAGCCATCCGTTAGCCAATGACTTTTTACATATCACTTTCCATTTGGAGTTGATTCAGCTGGAGGTGTAAAACTCTGCCGCAGAACCCTGGCAGGTCTCTTCATTCCCTCTCCTTTATTCTTTCACCAAAAATCACATAATTCTTTTACAGGCCAAGCTGACATGGGGAAGGCTGTGTCAGTTTGGCTGTACAGAAGCACCCAGGATGATTAATAACTCGTACAGTGATGGATTCCTCCCCGGCTTTCTCTTTCAGGTCTTGAAGGGGAATTTTTATTTTGAAGGTCGGGTCCGTTCCTCCGTGCGGTTGTCAGACACTGCGGCTAAGCCGTGTAGTATAAAGTGAACATTAAGGTGGCCAGTAAAAACGGAATGTTCCGTAGAGGACGAAGACGAGCCACTGAGCACGGTGAGGTCAAGCAGAGTAATGAGGAGGCGTGAGACACGGCTGATGTCTTTCCTTCTGTCTTGGTGCCCTTTATCTTGTATCCGCTTGCTAACTGATTTATTTTAAATTAGTTTGTTGGTATACTACAGCTATATGTGTACCTGTAGATAATTTTTTTTTCCTTTGGTCACTTTCTTTTCCGTGTGAGACCAGAGCCACAACCTTGTTGCTCGGACATGGAACAAGAGCCACAAACTCTCTGTTGATGTTGCCTTTTTTAAATCCAGAGTCCAGGTTGAGTAATGGGATGTGGTCAGTTGCGCTGTCCATGGTGCTGAAGTTTACTCATGGTCTTTGTGGATCTGCCTTGTAACGTATACTGTATGTCCAGTGATTTATGCCTTTGGTTCAGGTTCATACTGTAGCTCATACTAAGTATTGACCGATCATCAGCTGGGCCGATTATCAGGGGACGATATTAGGCATTTTGCCGATTATCAGTATCTGTGTTTAATTCTGACCATCACTGAAATTAAGAAATTACAAGGTGTGCTGCTGTGGCTCCACTTACGTCTCTTATCTTAGTGCCGTTTGCGCTCGACTCACTGCTTCATTTAATGTCTCCTCCCAACAGTCTCTGTTTGGCTGCATGTCACATGCATGTTTTCCTGGAGAGCACACAGAGCAGCTTTACGTTCTTTACCACAACCTGCTGCTGCTTTATTTGGAATATTAAAATGTTTAAGTTTCAAATTTAAGTTTCACAGTTTTTATAATGTTACTAAAAGGGTTATTTAATCATTTTTAAAGTTATATTAAAATAATGTAAAAGGTTTACATTTTTATAAACTTTTTTTTTCCAAGTATCGGTTATCGCCTCCTTTACCTAGCAATAATCGCTATCGATATCGGCGCTGAAATACCAATACTGTGTGACCGCTACCTCATACCATATATGTGACTGATGTTGATGTTGTGCACTAGTATATTGAAGTCTTGCTATTTTCATTTGCGGTATTTAGCAGACTTCCATTTCCTAACTACGGGAACTGTTTCCCTGGAGCAGCTTGGAATTAAGGGTCTTGCTCAGAGGCCTAAGGGTCTGTGTCCACCAAGCACCTTTTTTTTGCCCTGGCAGCGCCTAGTTTTAACACAAATTCAAAGAACGTCAGCGTTCAGACTGCCAAGCGCCTTCAGGTGGAGACGTTTTTACCGCAGCGCTTAGAGCCTTTCAAGTTGAAATCTGTTCATCCTTTAGAACAGCGCTGGGCTCGTCAAAGTCACTTCTCTCTTGCTAGCCAATCAAAATCGAGGAAGGGGCGGGACATACACAGTATGAAGTAGGAAGGGCCCGATGATGCTTTTCGTAACTTAGCAACGACAAGCGCTGAGAGAACCGCAGAGAAAGCGCTCTGGAAGTGAGGTTTTGACCGCTCTCAGCTCAAAAATTGTGTTTAGTGGACACAGGCCTTTAAAGTGGAAGAGCTGGATGTAGGATGGAGCTTGATTTGAACCGATAACCTCTTTGTTTGTAGGCTAGCAGTGAGTGACGTGGACGTGGCTGATTGTGTGACTGGAACTATTTGCTAGTTGGATGAAGAACATCTTGCAAAACTCATTTTAATGAGTTAATTATTATTTATGATAATCTAAAAAAATCCACATTAGTATGTTGTGGTGTTATTATATTACAGTTATATCACAGTAGGTACAGTAAATTAAATGTTACTCCGGTTGGCGTGATGGTGGTGGTGGTCTAGTGGTTAGGCCACTCACCTCTGGACCAAGAGCTTGTGGGTTCGAATCCTACCTTCAGCACTACGACAGTAGCATTGGGTCCCTGTGCAAGACACTAAACCCCAATTTTTGCGCTCGTTATAAAGGGGTTAGGACAGCTTCTGTGCTCACTCCTGGTGTGTAGATCTCTAGGTGCAGAGTTACGTATCGGTGACAGGTTCAGGGTCATGACCTGCCTTCCTTGATTATCTCCTGCCCCTCTGGTAGGGGGTAGGAAGGGGTTAAATGATTATTCTTCCTCTATTTCTCCTGTTTTCCCTCTTTCTCATGCAGCAGCAGCAGCAGCGAGGGTGAGCTCTCGGACAGATGGGAGCAGCCCTGACTCTGCGCTTTAGTAGCAGTAAAGCCCTCTCTTTCCATATTCATTGCATTTTTCGTGTGTTTTCCCGCGTTCTCCTCCCTCCCCTCGTTTACCTCGACCGCTGCCGTACCGTCCTGCGGGCTTCTCCCTCTCAGCACTTTTTCAGCTCATCCCCAGCATATTGATCCCTGCCTCTCTCTCTCTCTCTCTCTCTCTCTCTCTCCTTCTTTCTCAGCCTTTGTTTCATGCTCTCTCTCTCTCTCTCTCTCTCTCTTTTAATCCTCCTTTTTCCTCACCCTCGCCTTCTTTTTTTTGCTCTCTTGTCCTCTAACTCCCTCACAATCTCTCTGTTCCCCCTTTCTGAAGGGTTGGCAAGTTTCGTTCCTGCCTGCCTTCCTTGGTCCTTTCTTTATTGCTCATCCTTCTTTCCATCCTTCCATCATTATTCTATTCTTTTCCCTCCTTCCTTCCTTTCTTTCTTTGTTCACTGCTTATTTCTGTGCTTCCTTCCTTTGTTTGTTGTTCCCTCCTTCCTTAATTCCTTCATTTCCTCACAGCTGTCTGCCTCTCTCTACATTCTCTCTGGTCTCTGCTGTCCTTCTTTCCTTTCTTCCTTCTTTTCCCCCTTGTTCCCTCCATTGTCTATTCCTTCCTTCCATTGTTTTCTACTCTCTTTCTTCACTCTTATTTTCTTTCACTTCTTTATTTTAACTTCCTGTATCTCTTCCACCTTCCTTTTTCTGTGCTTTCTTTCACTTCCTTCCCTCATTCCTTAAGCTCTTTCTACACTTTTTTTCTCCCTTTGTTCACTGCTTATTTCTGTTCTTCCTTCCTTCCTTCATTCATTGTTCCCTTCCTTCCTTCCTTCCTTCCTTCCTTCCTTTGTCTCCAACTTCCCCTCTCTCTATTTTCTCCCTCCTCTCTGCTCTCCCTCTTCCCTCCTTCTTTCCCCCGCTTTCTCTCCTTCTTTCTGTTGCTCCCTCCTTTTGTTATTTTCTACACTTTTTCTTTACTCAGTTATTTTCTTCTTTCTGTTTCTTTTTCTTTTAACTCTAGGGTTCTGTGTTCCCTTCCTTTTTCCTGTGCTCTCCGACCCTCCTGCCCTCCTTCCTTACACTATTTCTACACTGTTTATCTTCATTTGTTCACTGCTTATTTCTGTTTTCTTCCTTCATTGTTCCCTTCCTTCCTTTATCCCCAGCTTCCCCTCTCTCTACTTTCTCCCTCCTCTCTGCTGTCCCTCTTTCCTTTCTTCCTTCTTTCCTCCATTGTTCCCTCCTTTCATCCATTGTTTTCTTTTTACTTTCTTCACTCTTTTATTTTCTTCTTTCTCCTCCGTCTTTTAACTCTCTCTGTGTTCTCTTCCACCTTCCTTTTTCTGTGCTCTCTTTCCTTCCTTCTCTCATTACTTACACTCTTTCTACAGCCTTTTCTTCCCTCCCTCCCTCCTTCCTTCCTTCCTTCCTTCCTCTCTTCCCTGCACACTGCCTTCCATCCCCAGTGAGTGTGTGAGTTAGTAGTGATTGTGAGCCGAGCGGTGTGTGGTAATAGGAGAGTAATGTGGATATAACTCACACCAGCCGCTCTACTTGTGGAACTGAGCTGCTGTTTCTCTCCCGGTTTTCTTCCGTAATGCGCTGCTGAAGCCGCTTTTTTCTCAGCCGTGAGCTCATATATGGACCTGGTGTTTGTACCATCTGTCACATGTGACCTGCTGCATCACTAATGCTGCCGTAGCAGAGCCGGACCCGCTGTGTGTTGGGATATTTGTGATTGTACAGCTGTTAAAAAATGGGTACCAAGTTAATATCAACATACAACCATGATGCGGTTCGGAGTGTGTGTCTATATGAGTGTGATCATGAGGTGAAGGTTTTTAGGTCGTTGTGAGTAGACATGACACGGTACCATTTTTTAAATATCCGGTACGATAGCGATATTGTAAATTTGAATTTCTGCCGATACGATACAAATCTGATACAGTGCCCAAGTGGGTTTTTTTTTGAACGAAAACAGAAAATAATAAATATCTGAATACATGACTGAGATTATTCTGTTATGCTTAACCGCTTGAGCCGGCTCGTCCCCGGTAACCCAATATGACAATATATTGTGATAATTATCGAAATCATTTTTTTTGTTCATATCGCCCAGCTCTATGTGAAGGCTGTTTAGTCTCGAGTAAATAGATTTTTGCAATTACAGGAGGTGGTGAACTAGCCTCCATGCAAGTGAGCTGCTTAGTTGTTTACACGTATCAAACTTATGCTCTGTCGTCTGTAAACACTTTACACTTTTTAATTTTTATTTATTTATTTTTTATTTTAATGTGCCGTTTTGTTTGTAGTATAAATAGTTTAACTTAACTTTACTTACTTCCCTCACAGCCATTGATATGCACATTTATTGATAACCAAGTTGTTGACATTCAGTGACGTGTTTGTTCTCATTGACAGACAGACAACAGCTAAACAGCTTATTATTAGAAGCACAGACAAACCGACACACGGACGGAGGCGGAAGGACATGCGCACAGACGGACACGCGCACAGACGGACACGCACACAGACGGACACGCACACAGGTGGTTGCAGCGCTGCAGGCGGACCGCGCGCGCAGGCCGGACCGCGCACAAGGCGGACCGCGGCGCACAAGCGGACCACGCACACAGGCGGACCGCGCGCACAGGCGGACGCGGCGCACAGGCGGACTGTACACAGGCGGACCGCACACAGGCGCGGACCGCGCACAGGCGGACCTTGCGGCGCGCAGGCGGACACAGACGAACCCAGACACAGACAAAAAACACACAGACACAGACGGACACAGACAAAAAACACACAGACGTACACACAGACACACACACAGACAGACGAAAAAAACACACACAGACAGACAAAAAAGCACACACAGACGTACACAAAAAACACACAGACAGACACAAAAACACACACAGACAGACACAAAAAAACACACACAGACAGACACAAAAAAACACACACAGACAGACCAAAAAAACACACACAGACAGACCAAAAAACACACACAGACAGACCAAAAAAACACACACAGACAGACACAAAAAACACAGAAACACACAGTCAGACACAAGAACACAAAAAACACACAGACAGACACAAAAAACACAAACACACACAGACACAAAAAACTCACACACAAGACACACAGACAGATACTTTTTTCATTGAACACAAGCGCGGTACTCGATATGCCGGTGTGTGGCGGCTACAGTTTCGCCGTGCGTGTGACGTCATCTACAAAGCATCAATACCAATAAAATGCTGAATATTGGCACCAGTTAGTGACCGGGCTGATAATCGGTCGTCCTCCAGCCTGGGTGTGTGGGCACCTGTGTTAGTGTGTTTGACATTCGCCAGGCAAGTGCTCTCCGCTGTGGTGGCAAAACACCTCTAAGGGTGTAAATAGGTCTGTTCATTTACTCTGGCACAGGTGCTGTGTGTGTGTGTGTGTGTGTGTGCGCGTGTGCGTGTGTGCGTGTGTGTGCGTGTGTGCGTGTGCGTGTGCGGTCTCAGTCCAGTGCTTTTTAACTGAGCTTAAAAAATAGCCGTACAAAGGCCACGTGCTTCTCCGGTTGACTGTAATCTTATAGACACAGTAGTTGAGTGACCATTTGTTATTGCGACCACACCACAGCACCATAACGAGATGTGACCTCTGCTTTGGTCAGCGGTGTATTTTTCGGTCCAGCAGTGTAGGCCGGACCCCTGCGATGCCAGGTCACGCCATGGGGTTTTTTATTTTTTAATCCCTCCCTTGCTCCCCGGGACATTTAGCCGTTCGTCGCCCTCGTCGATTAGCCACATTTCCTACTTGCTCCGGCGGCCTCGATCCGGCAAGGGGGCATGAACACTTGGCAGTTGAAGGACACTGTGGGAAGGCGGCGATGTGTTTTTGATGCTCCGAGGTGTTTTTCCAGTTAGATTTTTTTTTTCCCACTTTCCTGGCACGAGGAAGAAATTGCTGGAGGTGCTCATGAGGACGCTCAAAGCCCACAGCGCTACCTTTTTTATCCTCCTTCCTCCGTCCTCCGTCTTTCTTGCCTTCCTCTCTCTCTCTCTCTCTCTCTCTCTCTAAATCAACACACCCTGCAGGCCTAAATTCTAATAAATTGTGCCTCGTCTTTCGTTGTCATCAGTCTGATATGAACTGTACAAACGCTATGGATTAAATAAAGAAAGGGAAATCTGAATTCGCTCTTGGTGATCTGGGTTGTGGTGGAGCGAGGCTGAGTCAGTGCTGAGTGGGAAGAGGATTCGTGATGTAAGACGCCACTGCTCTTAATGTACAAGCACTTCAAGAGATGGAGCTGTGCGGCTGATGGATTGATCTCTCAATCTGAGGAATCACTACTCTCTCTCTCTCTCTCGTGCTTCTTTTTCTCATTTCCCGTTTGTTCTAGAAATCCCTCTCCCGCTCATTGCCATTTTTTTCTGCTTTCATCTTCTTTCTCCGTGCTCCCGCCGCTTTTCGTTACTGGCCGGCTCGTTTCCGTTACTGCCGCCGCCACCGCCGCCACGCCAGGACGGTCGCTAATGAGCTTTAATTTGAGTTCCTTAAGGCAGAAGGTTTTTACAGCTGGGTTTGTACACACGCGGCAGGGTAAAAAAGATAAAGGCGGCAGATGAAGCCGTAATGAGAGAAGATGGGAAGTGGGAGGATAGTGTTGACTGGGGGCTGATGATGAAAGCTTGTGTTAGTGGTGCTGAGAGACAGACAGACGATCAACGGTAGACTGTCTCTCCTCCTCCTCTCTCTCTCTCTCTCTCTCTCTCATTCTCTCTTCCTTCCCCTCTCTCCCTCCAGTCCCTCCAGTCCCTCCCCTCTCGCTCTCTCTCTCTCTCTCCGCCCTTCTTCTCTCTTTCCTGCCTCCTCCTCTACTTCTTGCTTCTCTCTTCTTCTTTCCCTCTCCGTCTCCTCCATCCCCTTTCTCTCCCCCTCCCTGTTGCTCTCTCCACACTCCCTCCGCCTCCTTCTCTCGCTCCTTCCTTTATTTTCCTCCCTTCCTCACCCCTCCCTATTTGCCATCTTCTCTCCACCGCTCCTCCCTCTTGCCCGTCCCGCACTCACCCTTCATCTCCTCTCCCATCCCTCGCCATCTCTTTCTCTCCCTCCCTCCCTTTCCCCTTCCCATCCCTCGTTCCCTCCCTGTCTTAGTCTCCCCCTCTACACCCCCCCCGTCCTTTTTTTCTTACTGCCCTCTCTCACCGCTTTCTCTCCATCTCTACTCCTCTCTTTCTGTCTGGTGCTCACTCCCACTCTCGTCATTCTCTCCTCTCCCTCCCTCTCTTCCTCTCGTTCTAGTTGGGACTTGGCTCTAGTTAAGGCTGTGGAGTTGTGCAGGAGTTGTATCCCGTCTCTGAGAGATTGTACAGCAGTAACAGCAGTGCTGGTGATCACCGAGGAGTCCAACCCATCACCACGTCTTTAATTTAGCTGTTAAACTGAGCTGCAACAGAACCTGTAAGATCACTGTGAATCCCTTATTTCTCCACCCATCTTGCCCAGGAGGACCAACATCTCCACTTTACTTTAGGCTCCTCTTTATAAAACCCCGCTCTCTCTCTCTCTCTCTCTCTCTCTCTCTCTCTCTCTCTCTCCTCCCCTCTCTCTCTCTCTCTCTCTCTCTCTCCCTCCCATCTCCATCTCCATCTCTCTCTCTCTCCATCTCCATCTCTCTCTCTCTCTCTCTCCTGCCTCTCTCTCCTGTCCCTCTCTCTCCCTCCATCTCCACTCCCTTATCTTTCCTCTCTCTCTCTCCTGCCCTCTCTCTCTCTTTCCTCCTCCACTTTCTCTCTCCCCTCCCTCCCTCTCTCCCTCTCTCTCCCTCCCTCTGCTCTCTCTCCCTCTGTCTCTCGCCCTCTCTCTCTCTCTCTCTCTCCTCTCTCCCCTCCCTCTCTCTCTCCCTCTCCCCTCTCCCCTCCCGCTCTTTCTCTCTCACTTGCTCGTCCCTTTCTTTCACTCTTTCTCCCCTCTCTTTCTCTCTCTCTCTCCCCTCTCTCTGTGATCCCCGGCTGTGAGTGAGGAGTTTTTATCTAATTAATGGCCGACGTGCAGCAGCTGGTGGAGGCTTTGCTGCGTCTGCACCGTGTCACCGGCTTGTTTGCAAGCGTCTGCTGCGATTTCCATCGCCCGACTTCTTTCTTTCGTTCAGCGCTGTAAAGCTAGAAGGCCCCTCGTTTCTTCTTGTCCGTCTCTTTCTTTCTCTCTCTGTCGTCATACACTTAGCTTCTTTCGCTTGTTTCTTGTCTGGAAGGAATACGCTGCTCGAAAATGAAAATGTGGCTAACGATGAACGAAACCCAATGTGACAAACAGCAGGGGCATTCTTATAGTGCCTCTCTCTCTCCCTCTCTCTTTCCCTCTCTCGCTCCCTCGCTCTCTCTCTCTTTCTGTCTTTCAGTCTCTTTCTCTCTCTCTCTCTCTTCTTACTCTCATTCTGTCTTTCATTCCTATTCTCTCTTTCTTTCTCTCATTTTGTCTTTCCCTCTGTCTCTCTCTCTCTGTCTCTGTCTCCTCTCTCTCTCTCTCTCTGTCTCTGTCTCTCGCGTTCACATTCTCATTTTTTCTCTTAAAGCCTTGCTCTCATTCCGTCTCTTACTCTTTCTGTCTCTCTCCTTGCTCATTCACTCACTCACTCTCTCAGTCTCTCGAGTGCAGCGTGGGTATCAGATGTCCTTTTAGCTCTTGAGTAAAGCGGTCAGTGCTCAGCGTCGGCCCGGGGAACTCGTTCTTCGTGCATCCGAGTCGTCACGACCTGCGTTTATCGATCGAGCCACTTTCGACCCCAGACCCAAGGAGGCAGAGATGAGGCGTGGCCGTCTGTCCGAGTACCACCCCACCCCAGCCCACTCCTCCATCCTCCATGATTGTTTTTTTAGCCTCCCTTTTCCTCCCTCTCTTTGCAGCTGTGCAGAGTTTAGCTTCTGGAAAAAAAAGGCAGGAAGGAGGGAAAAACGTTGAGCAAGACGAGTGAGAATAATAAGTAGCGAACAGGCCGTTTTCTGGGCTGGCTATTTTTAGCACGGCAACTGAAGCAGAGGATCACTGACACTTCCTCTCTCTCTCTCCCTCTCTCTTCTCTCTCTCCTTCGTGCTCTCTCTGGGGGAACTCTACCGCTCAGCTGGGCGTCTCGGCTCAATTAAAGGGAGAGGCGTTGTGTGTGATGGAGCTTCTCGGAGCACATTCCTCCTCCATCCTCGCTTTCTCTCTCCCTCTCCTTGCATACACGCCCGCGAAAACTGCTCCTCATTAGCTTCCTACCGTCTCCGCGTGTGCGAGTGGGCTCTTTGACTGCCCCACATCTCGCTCATAATAAGCTGTGTACACTTGTGAAGTCGGCCGCCGCTGCCGGAGTAGGTTGGGAGTCGGGGTTCGCCGTGCGCCGGTGCTGTAGGCGGAGTCTTGTTCACAGCTTCTCCTTCCCTTAAAACCAGTCATTGTTCTTTCTTACTCTTATTCCCACTTTTTATGTCTGTACACCATATTTCTTTGTCGTAGAGACACATGTAGGGGGCAGTTTGTAGCGTAGCCATGATCGGAGGGTCTTCAGTTCAAGTCCCAAACCGGTAAAGGTACCACTGAGGTACTCATTGACCAAGGTGCGGGACCCAAACACTGCTTCCCGGGCACTGCACGTCGAGAGTAGTCATTTCGTTTGTGGCACACTTTGTGTTGTGCTGTGATGTGTTCAAAATGACAAATAATCCACTCACTTTTATTGATTTTAATTCTCTCTGTGCATTTATTTATTCTTATTTTTATCCTTTGTCCCTTTTATCATTTTTAACTCCTTCCACAGATTTTGTCGTAGATGCACCGTTCATTTTGTCATCGTTTTGGGGCGGTTGCTAGTGTAACGATCACCCCATCATCAGAAGGTCGCTGGTTCGAATCCCAGACTAGTCAAGGTACCACTGCGGTACTCATGAGCAAGGGACCGTCCCCAGGCACGGCTCCCCGGGTGCTGCCCGTGTTAGCTGCCCACTGCTCCTTCACAGATGGGCCAAATGCAGAGGCTCACATTTAGTTGTGATTTTTTGTGGCTTAACAACAGGTGGTGTGTTCACAATCACTCATTAAAAAAAAAACGGTTTTATAGATGCCACTTTTCCCAGTCGAAAGATATTGACGTTGACAACAATTACATTCTTTGAGCTTGTTGACCATGTGCTCCGTCTGTCAGTCATATCCAACATATTTTAAAGTGAAGGTGAGTGATTATTTGTCATTGTGAACACACCTAACACCTGATACTACAATAATCTTGTTCCTCTGCATTGACCCGTCCTGAAGGAGCAGTGGGCAGCTAACATAAGACGCTGTGCCTGGGGGCAGTACTGAGACGGTACCTTCGTAATTACTCAATACCAACTGATGCGACCTTCCGATCACATGGAGAACACACTAAATGTTACTCTACCCACTGCCTCTTCTTCGCCGAAATATTTGGACACCTTTTTCTATCTTTGCGTGATTTCTAACTTCTGTTGAATTTCTTGCAAAAAAAAAAGATCACCAAAAGAGGATTAATTTCTTCAGAAGCTTCAGATTTGCTTTACGCCATCTAAAGTTGCCCACCTACTCCGCTCATGACAATCCTGCTTCTTGGTTACAGAGCAGAAAAGATTTGGTGGCAGGTTTACAGTGCATTTTTGTTGCACCATACCAATTTGTTTTCGGTGGGGAAAGTAAGGTACTGGTTCCAAATTGGGAACGAGCACGGGAACGGGACTAGCACCGGTGCAGTGGAAAAAAAACAGTGTCTTGCTCACTGCCAAGAAGACGATTTTGCTACTGGTTTTGAAGGCAAGAGTTGGGATTTTCAGCTTATTGTGGACTGCCACAGGGAGCCAACAAAGCTTGCTTAGTGGTGGAGTAGAACGTGAGAGAGTTGGAACACTGTAGGCTAGTTTCACCGTGATGTTCCAGATTAACTGAACGCCTTTTCTGGCTTAACTATCACCAGCAGAGTGAGTCCTGGATTTAACCGAGAATCTGGAAGTAGTGTTGGTGGTGAGAAATGGTCGCGTTCTTCCTATGTTGAAGTAAGGCTTCTAGAAGGTGTTGCATGCCTTGTTTGACGTGTGATGCAAAGAGCTGCAAGTAAAAAAGTACAACCAATAACCCGTCCTCCTAGTTCTGAGAAATAAATGAGGATTTGCTCGTTAATTTCCGCATTTGCATGCCCCGGTTTGGCATCGCCGCTCAGGCGCCGTGATAAAGCGGGACTGCGAGAGGATGGGAGCAACACCCCACCCCCTCCTCCAAAAAATGAAAAAAGACAACAAATAAACAAATGAAGAAGCCCTGACGGCGAGTTCTCCCCGGATTACGATCCGATTCGGTTGCTCATGGCTGTATGGCTACTGTCTGGTCTGGGGAGCTAATGAGATTTCTTATTATGACGTGGTTGGAAACAGATGGTAAATTTGTGAATTTAATTTTAATGTTTGTCTGCATTTGGACGGTGCAGCCTGCCGTCAACGTGCTTTAGTTTGATTAGTGCCGGACGCTAGCGAGCGGTGTGACTGTTATCTCTGTCAGTGACCAGTATGGGCGAGTTTTAAGTGAATATAGTGAATAGTAAGTAAAGATGGGTTTATACTAGGACTTTTGGCCCACTTTCAGGGCCCATTCTCAGCTGCAGTGCTTTGCTTCTAGTCGGCAGATCGGAAGGTCGCCGGTTTGAATCGCCGGACCAATAAAGGTACCACCGTGAGGTACTCATGAGCAAGGTATTACCGTCTTCAAGCACTGCCAAAAAGCTTCCCACTGCTCCTTCATGGATGGGTCAAATGCAGAGGTCATGTTTGGTTGTGGTTGACTGTGTGCTCTGCTGTGGTGTGTTCACAATGACAAATAATCACTCACTTTCACTTTCACCCTTTAACTCTAAAGCTCTAGGTGTAAAGCGAGTTTGGATGAGTTACATATACCAGTAAAAATACCACTGAAATTGATACGTGAGCAAAGAATGCCGTCACCAAGCACTGCTCCTGGCGCTGCCCATGTCAGCTGCCCACTGCTCCTTCACGGATGGTTCGAATGCAGAGGTCACATTTTGTTGTGGTGCAGTATGTGCTGTGCGTGGTGTGTTCACAATGACAAATAACCACTCACTTTTGGCTTATTTGGCGCGCCATACAGTATGATTTCTGATTGACTTTCTCAGTTTGAATCAGTGCTGTGGACTCACTGATTGTTGAATCCATGTATTGTTGTAGATTGATGCATCGTTACACCCCAATTACTACATCACTACATTCAGATATACTCAGACCACAGAACGGCACCCACTGTTGGACTCGACAACACATCTAACAGCTGGCCATCTAGCTGTCATCTATTTAATAGCCAGACCTCAACCTGCTCAGCTTCTGAACCTGATGAGCTCCTAAAATCTGAAGTGCAGGTGTTAAGGCTGCTGGTTAAAAAGATTAACATGCCATGGTCAGTATTAACCTTGTTTCCCGACTGGACTTGTGGATACGTTCAGAAAAGCACCACTTCCTCACCGTGAGAGAGCCTTCATTTTTCATTTGGTTTATATACGATGCATCCTTCATCCCAGCCCGAGCGGAAGGGGGCATTTACAGGCTGTGCCAGGCTGGCCGATTAAAAAACGGCAGTGCCATAGCTCCCGGCTGAGGGAGCGGGGCGGTCACGGTGATCTGAGACGGGCCGCGGGAGCGCCGGGCTTAACAAGGGAGGAGTCCTCTAATGAAATCCAGCGCAGCAGGAGGGTGCAGCTTTAAAGTGAACATTACTCTCAGTTCCGACCCTACATCACTTTTATCATGCGATGTGAAGATCTTCCCTTAATATATTTCCACATGCTGCTCAAACAGTCCAGCAACCAGTCATCTGGCCTCAGCCGCTGCAGCTTTCTTCAGTTCTAAAGGGAAAAGGCTCATAGTGATAATCCTGTCTTCCTGTCTGTGCCACAGCTTCTTTCTGGCCCTGATGTGAGAAGGACGCTGCCTAATTTACCTCGACTAATTTTCATTCATTCATTATCTGAAAAGTTTAGTCCTTTCCGGGGTTATGATGACCAGGACCGGAACTGGGACTTCGCATGCACAGTGGGGGGAGCAACCCTGGGTGGGCACCAACACACCGCAGGGCACACAAACTCATTCGCTTTCACCTCATGGGGCCAATTTAGAGTAACCAGTCAACCTGAACTCCGTGCTTTAGGCCGGAAACCGGAGCACCCGGAGAAAACTCACATGAACACAGAGAGAGCAGGCAAACTCCACACAGAAAGGCCCCACGGCTGAACTGGGGATCGAACCTAGGACCTTCTGGCTGTGAGGTGACAGTGCCGTCATATTTAGCAGGCCTAATAGTCCTGTATGTGCTTCTGGTTTGTGTCTTTCTAAAAATATGTATAGATCTATAGATGTGGTGGAGCTGAAAGGGAAAGGGACACATTGGACTCAATTAGGACATGATTATGGATGATAAATAGATAGATGAGGAGAGAGATGAATGGATGGAGAGAGAAATTGATAGAGAGGTTGATAGAAAGATAAATGGATAGATAAGTACCTCAGTGATCGCTCCCAGGGCCGCTAAAGGTACTACTGAGGTATAAGTATCCATTCATCTTTTCTATCAAACTTTCTTTGTGAAAAGTGTACTTATCGTGTGGCGATGTATGTCCATGTGTGTGTGTGTGTGTGTGTGTGTGTGTGTGCATGCGCGTGTGTGTTTGTGTGCGTGCGTGCGTGCGTGCGTGAGTGCGTGCGTGTGTGTGTCATGTCAGTATGCTGAGCCATATGTGTCCCCATAATTGTTTGGGTGCTCTCTGGACATGCCTGTATGTGTAAATGTGAGTCTCTTCTGTGTGTGTGTGTGTGTGTGTGTGTGTGGGTGGATTTGCAACCACCCACACACCCTCTCACACAAACACACACACACAGCCTTCTAGCCTGCGGGCATTTTGCATGGTTTCCCGTTTGCCCGTCTTTTCCACTGGAGATGGTGAGAGGTGCTGTTAGTGCAGGCTGCTGAGAAACACATCATTAAACTGTAATGAATGCCACGGCCGGCTGCTGGAGAGATGAGGGAGAGAGAGAGAGAACACCTCAGGTCCTTACAGCAGCCACTGCTCAGAGACTGAGCCAAACTGCATGGTAAAGACAAGGACTAAATGAGGGAGGTGTGTGTGTGTGTGTGTGTGTGTGTGTGTGTGAGGGAAAAGCAAGCATGATTCTGTCCTTGTGGTGTATGGAATGATTCACCGTTTTGTCAGACACTCTGTAAGCGAATTGGCTGCATCTACCCCAGTCAAGCCCAGCACACACACACACACACACTTTACAAGGTTAGATGCACAGAATCGCTGATGCGTTCCTCAAAAACCAGGCCAGTGTGTCAATCTGTCTAGTAATCAAGGACTTTAGGGACTTTAAAGAGGTCTAAAACCCTCCAAGATGGTTCAGTAACACACAATTCATACTTTTTTGGAGGGGCAGCTGGTGGCGTAACGGTAGGGTGTTCGCCCCGTGATCAGAAGATTCGAATTCCGGACCGGGAATGATACTACTGAGGTACTCATCCCCAAGCACTGCTCCCCGGGCGTTTGATAGCTGCCCACTGCTCCTTCACGGATGGGTTAAATGCAGAGATCACATTTGGTTGTGGTGCACTGTGTGCTGTGCTGTGGTGTGTTCACAATGACAATTATTCACTCACTTGCAGTTAGGGTTAAGGGTCTTGTTCAGGGACCAGTGATGAGCCAGTGATGGGAGGATTCAAACTCCACCACCTCTTGGTCAGGGTGAGCATCTTGACCACTGGAGCCATCATCACAGTTGGTGGCGTAATGGATTTATGAAGTTAAGCCCCGTCACAGGATGGTTTTCTGGTTTTGGTAGGTACTTATGAGCTAGGTACTGTCCCCAAGCACTACTCCCTGGGTGCTGCCCACTGTTCCTTCATGAATGGGTCAAATGTAGAGGTCACTTGGTTGTGGTGTGCTGTGTGCTATGTTGTGGGTGTGTTCACAATGACAGTCACTCACTTTCCCTTTCCCAGTAACTAGAACCAATAGGCCTCATTCTCCGGTCATTCTTAAGAAGGGCCGCAAGGCACATACACTCACTTTCACACTCATGTGGCCAGTTTAGAGTCACAATCAACCTCTCTAGTGCGTGCTTTTAGACTGCGGGAGAGATCGGAGCACCCGGGAGAAAAAACCACACGACATAATGAGGAAACAAGCAAACTTCACAAGAAAGACCTAGGGCCGACAAGGGGTTAAACCAGGACCTTCTTGCTTCCTGAGCGACAGAGCTAACCATCATGCCAGTTTATCCCACCTGTGGCCCTTACTAGAATACGCTATAATGCATGTTTGTTCAAAACATAAGCATGTTGGCCTAAGGTCAAGTCTAGCAATGTATAATATTAAAGTAAAAAAGTGAGTGATCATTGTGAACACAGCACAGCATAACACACAGTGAACCACAGCAAAATGTGACCTCTGCATTTGACCCATCTGTGAAGGAGCAGTGGACGGCTGATATGGGCACAGCACCAGGAGCAATGCTTGAGGGCAGTGCCTCAGTGAAAGCTTTATACAGTATACAGTGCTGTGAATAAGTATTTGCCCCCTTCCTGATTTCTTATTTTTTTGCATGTTTGTCACACTAAAATGTTTCAGATTATTAAACAAATTTAAATATTAGACAAAGATAACCCAAGTAAACACAAAATGCAGTTTTTAAGTGATGATTTTATTTATTAGAAAAAAAAGCTATCAAACCTACATGGCCTATGTGAAAAAGTAATTGCCCCCTAAACCTAATAACTATTAAACTGTAAACATTCATCAGTAAGATTCTTAAGATTGTAGCCAAGTGGGGAATTTAGTGTTTTTAATCTGTTTTCTCCTTCTGTTGTTGAAACAAACTTACTTCTTCTCCATGTCTTGTTCCGTCCCCTTTGTAAGTGCTACATTTCCACAGCTGGTTTGAAGTAGCAGCAGGAGTTGTGCTGATGGACCAGCTTGCTTCCTACTGGGGGGGTTTCATGCCCTTTTAATCTCTGCAGCTTCATTGTCTCCCAATGCAGGTTTATTGAGAATTCTGCCGCCTGCACCTGTTTGTAATTTCGGCAGTAATTGTGCTTTTATTGCATTGTTACTGTCTTACACAATTGAGCCACAACATTTTTCATGCTAGTGGTACAGCACCAGATGATAGAAATCGAATCCGAGGTACTAACTAAAGTTTGATGAATCTCAGTGGAGATTTTCCAAAAAGCTTCATAGTACGAAAAATCTTTTTAACCTTTTCAGTGAGTGTTGTCTTGACAAACGATTCTATTATATTACAAAACTCTTTGTCCTGCAGTGTTTTTGGAGACTTGCTCCACTTCATTTGTTCAAAAAGAATCTGTTGGAAGAAACAGTTCAGTCTGATACTGCATGTAAACCTAATTCTCTGCCTTTCTTTCTACTTCTAGTTTAAAGTGTATATTTTATCTTCTGTTTATATATCGCTTATTCTAGACGCCTTATTTGTGACCCTTCACGGCAAAACCAGTTGCTTGTCACAAATTTTCAAAATTGAGTTATGATGTTTTCATGAAAGGGCATAAATCAACATTTTGCTCTTGTACTGTTAAAACTGGAGCTTCGTCGTCTCGTCTCTCTGTGTACTTGGATATATAACAGAATGACAATGCGGTTAATTAGTAAATAGCAGTGAGTTGTTCACCCATATGATCAGAAGATGCAGGTTGAATCCAGGACCCGGTAAAGTTACCACTGAGGTGCTCATGAGCAAGGTATCCCCAAAGCACTGCTCCCGAGTAGCTTGTTAGCTGCCCTGCTCCTTCACGGATGGGTTAAATGCAGGACTGTGCTGCACTGTGTGCAATAACAGCCGTGTGTGCTGTGCTGTGTTCACAATGACAGATAATCACTCACTTTCAGTGAAGTTTACTTTGACTTTGGCTTTGCAGTAAATATGAATCCTAAGGTATCCATTCGTTAGTTTAAAGGTGGACCACTTCCGTCACCTCTGATCAGCTTAATCTTGCTCACATTGAACGATTCTGTTAATAAACCCCATTAAACATTACTTAATGCTCAGCGACACACCTCCATTCCTGTTCAACATTTTAATTAAGCATAAAATAATCTTTATTGAGGCAGCCATCCCCCCAAAAAATCATATTAGTTTGAAGTCAGGTCTCCAGACCTTAACTCTAAATTGAGTCTTAATTTAAGACTCAGAATATAGGAGTAGTGGAGTGTGAAACTGGTTCGCTGCTGTAGCAGTTTTAAACACAACGGGCAAATGGATTAGAGGAAATAGCGATAAAATATGAACGTAATTCATTAGTACAGAGGCAACAGAAATGAAATATATCCCTAAAAATATGCACTAAGCCTTAAACTTTTTTATTTATATACAATTTTTAGGAGGTCCTCCTGCCTCGTTCTTCTCCTCCACTCTCTTTTTTCCAAGGTCACAGGCTCCTCTGGCACGGCGCTACTGTAACAGAAGAGGCTGGAGGTAATGAAAGTGGTCTGAGGACCCCCAGAGCCATCAGATGGGCTCGGAGTCAGGGTTAAGTGATCTGGACTCTCATTTGGGGATGAGATCCTCTCCTCCCGTCCTCCACTTTGTACCATATCCCTCTCTCTCTTCCCTCTCTCTCTCTCTCTCTCTCCTCTCGAGCCGGCCTGGAGCAGCGGGACGCTCGGGTTACTCCACCATTTACTGTAGGGAGGTTTTGGGTTTTCCACACTCCAGACTCAAAGCCTCTCAGTGTTTCAACTCCAAACCGATGGCTCTCAACCTTTTTCTGGTCATGACCACAAATGTCATCCAGGTTTTTTTTCTTTACCACGGCCAGGATTTTTGAAGTAAGACAAAAGCATGACAAGCAATGGTGCATATATAATGGTAAATTTCTCTTAAAGTGTGAAATATAAAAAAATACTGTATATTAATATATTAAGTGCCATGTATTAAATACAGTATAAAAATGCGATTATAAAAACTTACACATGACACATGACCGTAATCAGGTTGAATAAGGAGCGCAGGATTTACAAATAAAATATTGCAATGTATCATTTTTCTTTGATTACAGATATGCAGCACTGTGCAAAAGTCTTGAGCCAACCTTGATTTTATCCCTCAGTAAAATCTGAAGAAATGAGGCTCAAAAGCTTTTCAGAGTAGATGGATAGTCCAACACACAGACGAATATTACAGTATAAAAATCATTTTTTACCAAAGACTTAAACGACTCTGTTTTGCAAGAATTAAACTTTCTAGAATGTGATTTGTGGGGGTGTGAATGAGAATAGAAATATATATATATATATTATTGATCTATTGATTTATTTATTTTTAAGTAATCCATTCTATTTGGATCATTAAAGCTCCCATATTCTAGATTTTTTTTCATCACGTTAAAACAGGTCTCTGAGCTCCACTAAACATGTCTCTGAAGTAGTTGCTGTAAACACCTCTCAGATTAGGCGTTTTCCACGTCATGCTTCCCACGTCATCACTCTGGAACTGGGGCGTAGACAAACTTACGGTGTGTGTGTGTGTACAGCACAGACCCAAATGGATGTCCAGAGTGCAGAGAAAGTGTGGGCTTTTTTTCATACTATGCGATCTTTAAGCCAGGACCCTTATGGAGCCATTGGTAGCATAACCTAGCGTTTCTCAGTCCCAGTCCTCGCGGCCCACCGCTCTGCACATATTCGGTATTTCCTGCGCTGTGCGCACGCTGGTCCTACGTTGCTAATTAGCTAATCAGTAGCATCAGCTGTGCTGTGGGTCAGGAATCGTGAATCTGTGCAGAGCGCTGGTCTGTAGGGACTGGGATTGAGAAACGCTGGCATAACGGTTAAGGAGTTCGAATAGTAATGAATAAATGAATGAATGAGGTTTCTGTACTTTGCCCATAAATTGGTCAGATGCCAAAATTCCTTCACTGCTGCGTCTAGATTGCATTGAAACAAGTTTATTATTATATTACTAATACTCTTCATACCAGGCATTAAGGTGGCGTAATGGTTGAGCGTTCGCCCCGTGATCGGAATTTTGCCAGTTCGAATCCCAGACCGGTAAAGTTACTACTAGTGCTTGCAGGCAAAATTACCATCCCCAGCTACTGCTCCTGAGGAGCTGCCCGTATTAGCTGCCCACTGCTCCCTTCCTGGGATGGGTCAAATACAGAGTTCACATTTGGTTGTGGTGTGTTGTGGTGTGTTCACAGTGACAAATAGCTCACTGTCAAAGTTAGATAGACCTCTCCTGTAGATTAGTCATGGAAACCGTTTTCCTCTTGTTTGTAGCATGATGTATGATGTGACTGTTGTAATGATTTCTGGATCCCTAGATTTGCTTTGGTGGACACCGCAAATGTGTTGACCTTTTTGTTATTATATCATACTGTCATGTTTTTGTTCTTTACAACAGTTTTTACATATTTTAATCCCTCACGTCCGTCCTTTTTGTGGTTCTCTAACGGGCCTCGGAGTCCTCTTTCGGCTGACCGTGACCTCTACTTTGCTGCCTTGTATATCGAAGCATCAAAACAGAATACGTAAACGAGATGTAAGAATAGAGGCGAGAGGAGAAGAAAGGTGATGTGTAAATGTATTTGTTTTCTCCTCCCTCCTCCTTATTCCCCTTTGCAAACCTCAACCTTGAATCCTCTGAAAAATTTTGGGCAGGCGAGCGTCAGTTTTAATCGACTCCACTCTCCATTAATTCCTCGACGTTGTGCGCCTTCGCTGACTAATTTACAGCGCCGTGGTAGTGAGGAGCCTGGTGAAAGCCACAGAACGGCGCGCCAGTCGTGCCGCGGTCAGCCAATGATTTCGTCCTGAGCCGAGCGCTCGTCCTCCGCGTTGACACGTTTCTCCTCCGTTGCCACAGTAACCCGTTACCTGTGAAGCAGCAGCTTCTCCCCCTCTTCCTCCTCCTCCTCTTGCCGTCTTCATCTGATTAAAAATAGCCGCTTTCTCGCGGGGAAGCCTTGAAGAAAAAAGCGGCCTACCCGCGAGTTTAACTGCGCCGGGTTCTCCCGTCGTGGAAGCGTCGTGCGGGGCGCAGGGGAGCATCAGAAACTCCGGGATTGAGGGGGGCGATGTTAGAAAAAGCCTGCATTTCAGATCCAGGACTTGCAAAAGCAGTCGTTTGGATTGGGGCGGCAATGATACGTCGGTGTAACGGTTGACTTCGATGCTGACAAAAATGCATCTGGTTTTATTCCATATTTTTGCATATGTTTTATTTAACAGACACATTAAATAGTATGACTTGCGTTTCCAGACTACAGGGCGGTCTCCTTGGAGCAACTTGAAGGGTCTTCACAGGAGCCCAACACTGATTTTTAAGCCTCTCCTTGGATTCAAATCTCATTACTAAAGCCATATGTCCATTAAATTTGCGTTAATATGTGTTGGAGAAAACGTTTAGACTGGAATCTGGTAAACATGGCACGATACCACTTTTTAACATCTGATACGATACTGATGTTGTAAATTTGGATATCTGCCGATACGATACAAATTGCACTGATGCAGTCTCTAATGCTTTAAAACTTGTCTGAATACATGACTGAGATTATTCTTAAGAAAATACTTGACTTAAATACTGGTTTAAACTAAAACAATGTAATAATTACACATCCATATGCTAAATTATTTAATATTAAAATAACATCTCAGAAAGTAATTGTTAACACAATTCTGTAATTTTCCATCATGTTAAGCATATTTTTGATGTTAATATTAAGAATGAATTTAATGGCAAAAATCAGTCATATTTAAAGTCATTTAGTGAATGTATGGTGTAGTGTTTATTATATTATTACTACCATGGAGTTTTGAAAAATGAACACAACTTTTCCGCCATGTTTGACCAATCATTGCCGTTTCCCGCAAAAACGTCGAGCCACACGTCAGCGAACTCACTTCCTTGTTACGTTTAGAAGACGCAGGAAATACTGTGTGAAAAAAGCGCCTCACATTTACCTTCAAAAATAACTAAATGATTAATGGTTAATAAAAATAATAGTGGTTTTGTTCCTTCATTTTAAATAATTATTAGAGAGTCATTATAAAGCGAGACAAAATCGCAAAATTTTCCACTACTTTGACTTGGTCCCGCAACTTTATTGCAACAACATTTATCACAATTTTTTTTAGAAAAGCTGCAAAATAAGCCATTTTAGGCGAAACAATCTCATAAAAAGGACGGCAAAATCCTGGAGGGACTGATAAAATGGTCAGTTTTGATTTTATTTGTGCAACGTAATCACTTAAAAAATAAGTTGACAGATTATTCTTGAATTAATTGATCAATCATCGTTAGTAGAAGCCCTCATTTTCATGCAGCAGTGCCTTTATGGACGAATTTGGATTCGTTCTGAACTCCGGCTCCCTCTCATCACACTCGACTGTGCACTGCACGTGAAAAGCCCGATACCTGTTATCAGAGAGTCATTTTCCCCCTCCACCCAAAAAAGAGGCACCGTTTCTCTTCTTAACCTCACTTCCAAATCCCCCGTGCCTCTTTCCAGCCTCCTCCTCCTCCTCCTCCTCCTCCTCCTGGAGCATCAGCAGGTCTTTCGGCTCCCGTCCCAGTGTAAAGGGCAGGCCCAGAGTTTCTTAAGCTGGCTGTGAATCGTTCCAAATCTCTTCATTTATTTGATTATTTCATTTCCAGCGGCCGACGACGTTAGGCTGCAGGCCCGGGCCCGTTCACGACTCCCGTCTGGAGTGTGTTTGAACGAGGACCTTCTGCATGCCAGCGCTCCCTCGCTAGATGTATTCTAGTCACATTCACCCACACTTGTCACCCACATGTCTGCAATCGCTCTGAAGAGAAGCGTGTGGCGTGTGTGTGTATGTGTGTGTTTACGTGTGTGTGGTGTTGGAGCGTGTGGTGAGTGTTTGCGTTTGAATGCAGGAATCGGGACCAAGATTTGCTGCAGATGTTTGTGAGAAAGAGCTCGTGAGAGTGTGTGTTGCATGTGCATTTACTTGTGTGGCTTTGCCTCTGTGAGTAGCTTTAACCTGCACATAGTAGAACTAGTTTTGTATTTCACTTTAACAGATGTTAACATGCTACAACGTGTGTGTGTGTGTGCGTGTGGGTGTGCGTGTGTGTGTTTGGTGTGCATTTGTGTCTGTGAATGTAGTAATCAGCACACAGGGAGATGTTTTTCTGCAGATGTCTGTGAGAAAAAGGGACACATTTTTTATGCTCTCTGTAGATGTGTGTGTGTGTGTGTGATCTGTATTCTGTGTGTGTAAAAGAGTGTTTGTGTGTCTATACGTGTGTGTGCTGTGTGTTTGCATCTGTGTGTATTATCACCAACAAACAGGAGAGACAACAATCTTTATAGTATGCAGATTTGTGTGAAAAAGATCTATAAAGCGCTTCTAATCTGTGTGTGTGTGTGCGTGTGTGTGTTTGCATTTGCGTTTGCGAATGCAATGTCGGCGCATAATAAGGGGGCCAGTTTTCTGCAGATCCATGAATGTCTGTGTGAAAAAGAGCTGCTACTTTGTGGGGTGGGTGGAGTGTGTGTGTGTGTGTTTTGGTGGGTAGGTGTGTGTGTGTGTGTGGGGTGGGTGTGTTTGTGTGTGTGTGTGTGTGTGTGTCGGGGGGATCTGCAGTGTGACACGGGGGTGCCTGCTGCAGCCGCAACAATTAACATGACAATGCGCCTGCTGCATACCGATTGGCCGAGAGCACCGCCGCCTCTCCCCATCTTGTCCCCGCTGGCCCGCCCACTCTTCCTCCTCCTCCTTCTCCTCCTTCTCACGCTCAACCCCCACCCCTCCTCCTCCTCCTCCTCCTCACGCTCGGCTCCACCCCTTGCCCCCGTGTATTCACGTGTGTACGCAAGGACACGCCCACCTGAAGACCCGGAGCGTGGAGTCCAGCATGTGGGCAACCAAACGTGGGTTAGGATGGTGCAGTGCTGCCCTCTAATGGAGACTTGTAGAGCATCTCACACACACACACACACACTCTTGTATTTCTATCCCTGGACTCCGTTAATGACCAGATCTAATCCGAACCTTGATCTCAGCAAATCTTTTACCTCGTTTAATTTTCCAAATATTTAATTTTCATGAAGTCATTTTTCCTTAGGGGGTCGTCCTCACATTCAAATATGTCCCCATAAAGCTATAAAAAAGTCTACAAATCATACTTTTTCCTGTCTTTTAGGGGACAGTCAGGTCCTCACAACCCGCTAAATACGTACACACACACACTTGATTCATACCTCTGCTGGTGCTTTATGAGTACGTGTGCTAAAAACAGGGGTATTTGTAGTTTAGTAAAATAAATAGTTGCAAAACCCGAACGTTTGTATTTTACATGTCGTCCTCCGTTGCCAGACTTTTTCTTAAATCTTTAAGTGAAAGTTTTTAAGTGAATTTGTCATTGTGAACACAGCACAGAACACAGTGCACCGCAACGAAACATGACCTCTGCATTTGACCCATTGGAAAGCTGACATGGGCCACACCTGGGGAAACAGTCTTGAGATGATTACCTTGCTCATGAGTGCCTCGGCGGTACCTTCACCGCTCCGGGATTCTAACCAGCGACCTTCCGATCACGGGGTAGACGTCTTAACTGTTACGCTGCCAACTGCCCATATTGCTGTTATCTAGGACTGCAACAACTAAACGATTAGTTGGCAACTAATTTAATCATCGAGTCGTAGGGTCTACGTTATTATACACATACGTACAGTGGCTAACCCCTAATGTGGGGGCAGTAAGATAACCAAAGCCGCAGTGGAAGTAAAGCTCCATTAAGCTGGACGCACACTGCCGTAAAAGAAGAATATGAAGGAGACGAGAGCCAGTGCCGTCCTGACCGTCACAAAACCTGAAGTAATGGCGTAGGAACGCATGAATGACCGAACGATGTAAACACATGGGCTGTTTGTTAGCGCACACGACTCTCTCAGGGAAGTCATTCACTAAAGTATCCAGTTCAGTCAAATCTTCCCGTTTATTACAGACAAAACTCATTTTTAGCTGATAAGTAACAACAACCAGTGTTCCACTCACTATACAGCCTTTTACTGGATATTTTCAGTGATTATTCAGACGTGTCCACCGCACTATTGTGATGCGACTTGCACAAAAATATAGTTCTCTCCCAAAAATGAGTCGATAATGAGTTACAGTTCAAAATGAGTCCAAATTGGCTAAAAATGGGCAAAACATTCAAAGTTTCTTCATTTTGAATTAATCAGCAAATATTTTTTTTCCAATTTACAATGTTAGAGAGTAAAAAATAAATATAGAAAAATAGAATCAGACAGTTTGGTTTATTAAAAAAATGCTGGAAATGATTAATAGTCGATTAATCACAAAAAATAATAGGCAGATTAATCGATTAACGTTGCAGCCCTACTATTATCCACCACAGGAGTAGAGTTTTGTCATCTTTTCTGGCTCGGTAATGACCGCTATGTATGTGAGGTTGCAGTTGACCCTTTAAAACCTGTCAGGAGCCTAGAAATCCAGTTCTGTCCCTCCCTCCCTCCCTCAAGTTCTACCACCATTAGGCCCAAAGCAAGACTCTTCACCCCAGGCTGCTTCAGGGAGACTCTCCTCGTAATTAGTATGTGCAGCTCGCTCTGAATAAGAGAGGTAAATGTGACCAAGTAGGCGGCATCAACAGGAGAAGCGACTGCTTGCAAAGGGAAGAGAAAGACAAGTTAGCCGCGAGGATGTGCCGACAGGAACGTCAGAGACAGATCTGGAGCACGGAGACGGATCGTGAGTCAACTCTCTCTTTCTCTCCCCTCTCTTTGGAACGTTTCCACTCACGTCTCTTGGCCCAGGCGTCAGCAACTCTACTCTCTCGGCGCTTCTCACTTCGCCCGGTTTGACACTAAGCGCCTTTGTTGTCCTGTCCTGACCGGTACAGGATTTTTGTGAGATCAATATTTGATATTTACATTTTGTAGTTAAAAATTAGTCACTGTGAGCACACCACAGCACACAGTGCACCACAACAAGATGTGACCTCTACATTTGACCCATCTGTGAAGAAGCGGTGGACAGAGCGCGAGCAGTCAGCAGGAATGATACCTTGCTCATAGTACCTCAATGGTACCTTAATAACCAGTCGAACTCGAACCCACGAGCCTCTGGTCACGGGGCCAAACTGCCTAACTGTTATGCTACCAACTGCCCCAGTAAATATATGTATAATTTGTTATGATAAATAGAACTTTTAACGAAACTACAATGAAATGTATTGAAGTTTTATTCAATCAGACCCTCCAGGAGTTCCGATTGCAACTATTAATGCAAATCCAGCCGATCCCCGCAAATTCATTACTACCGTCCAATTTTTACCAAATTACCGCAACTTTTCTGCAGTTTTTGATCAAACATTGTCATTTCCCGCGAACCGTTGAGCCATACGTCAGTGAACTCACTTCCTTGTTGTGTTTGTAAGAAACGTGTGATAAAACTCACATGTACCTTCAAAAATAACAATGGTTCCTGGTTAATACAAATAATAGTGGTTTTGTTCCCTTCATTTTAATTATTAATTGCAGTTTTTTTCCGCTACCTTGACTTGTTTCCACAACTTTATTGCAACAACACCCTTAAATACAATTTTTTTAGAAAAGCTGCCGCAAAATCTGGCATTTTAGGCTCCAACAATCTCAACAAAAGGCCCACGAAATCCTGGAGAGAAATAAACCAATGAAACAAAGTGCAGCCTGCCCTCCGGTGGCCAAACTATGCCGTCACAGCACGCATAACATGACATCTTTCCGTTTCTTTTTAATTTGTCCGCTTTTGGCTGATGTAATTGCTGCTGCGTCGATATATGCGATTAGCTCCGTAATAACTGCTCCGATGTGTTGATGCCAAGCAAACACTGGCCTAAGTCCCAGTTTGCCTCAAGCCGTCCGCCTCGACTCCAGCCGGTTCACCGGGACTCGCTCATATTGTCGTAGATGCACTTTTATGGTAGAGGTGATCTGTAGGACTTAAACTGCAATGTCAAATGTTTCAGGAGTGAGAGAGACGCTGAGTTTTTGGACAGCAGGCGCAGGTGCCTCCCTGGGGGGGGCGTGTACCCTGAGTGCCCGCTGATGGCAGGCGGAAAAAAGGGCCGCGCAGGCACTCTTCAGCCTGGCAGCGGGCAGCGTCTATAGGACTTTTTGAGGCCAATACCACTTTGGATATTCAACATCTGCTGTCTGTGTGTAAGAGGACTTAAACTGCAGTAGTGCAACACCAGCAAATGTTGCTGACTTTCTCTCCCTGTTATGACTGAGGTTTTCATCCTGATGTTAGGCCCATTTTCTAGTCCGTCAGCTTCTGTGAGTCATACAATGTGAGCCGGGTTCCAAGATGCAATTTTTTGTTATCTAGAACATGATGGGAAGGACTTCTGCCGTCAGACAGCGGAATTTACCCAGAATTCTTTGTGCAGCAACAGCAGAGAGCATGCATAAGAGCACTTAGAGAGAAAGTCATGTCGTCAGAGGGGATTGAAGCCAAAGTACTTGGCAGTTAAACTTGTGCTTCGTTTGTGGTGTGTCAGATGAATGTCAGATAAATGACAAAAAGTGGAGAAAACTTGGCAGTAGTCATTTAACAGCAGTAACAGTAATTTGGGTTTAATTGGGATTGCAAATGTACTGTATACTTCTCCCAAACTTGCAGCCAATATCCAGAAGGATCATAAAGCTTTTAAAATGTAATTACTGTAATTCTTCTGTATGAAGAGATTCTGTACAGAGGTGGAAAGAGTACTGAAAATTTGTACTCAAGTACAAATACTGTTACATGGTTAAATGTACTCAATTACAAATAAAAGTACTGGTGTTAAAAAATACTTGGGCAAAGTACAAAGTACTCTTCCAAAAACGACTCAGAGTATTAGTACTTTTTTAACCGATGGATCAGGCACATTAAGTAAATCAATATGAGCATTGATTCGATTCACCAGTAGAAAATATCTACGTTCAAAGCACATCTCTCAGATGAACAAGGTATAAAAAGGCAGTTTGTTTTGTAAATAAATGTAGATATAAAACAAAAATGTTTTTGAACATGCATAGAACAGTTTAAACTTTGAATATTAATTCAAATTGTGGAAAATGCTCATCAGCATTTTGATTTTATAAATGGCAAAAGTAGATTACATAGTGTAAATTAGCCCACTCCGTCTGGCATCTACACTTGAAAAACTACTCATAAGTACAAGTGCCGTCTACTTAATTACAGTAACGTGAGAATTTGTAATTCGTAACTTCCACCCTTGATTCTGTATGTTTATTAATCATTCCAAATCAAAGACTTGATCATATGACCTTAAACAAGAAACGCCTGCTAAAAGCAAACACACCAGTATAGAGGCCAACCACAAGCTGTGGAGTGGTCAGCCGGGGAGTTGAGCAAGACTTAGAGGCTGTGTGTGTGTGTGTTGAGGGCAAAGGGCATTGTCCATGCTTACCCTCATCACTACACCAGCAAACACATGGAGTCAGCAAAATTGAGATGGGGGGGTGAATGAACAGAGTGTGAGAGAGAAAGAGGGATGGAGGAAAACAGAGAAAGGGTGGGAGAAAGGGGGAGATAGAGAGCGAAGGGGAAAAGAAATAAAGAGGAAGGAGAAGATTTAGAGAAGGGGGGAGAAAGGGGGACAGAGAGATGGGAAGAAAGAGAGAGAGTTGCAGTGAAAAGATGGAGGGGAGGGAAAGGGAGGGGGGGAGGGGGGGAGGGAGGGGAAAAAGAGGGGAGGGGAGAAAGAGGGAAGGAGAGTGGGAGTGAGGGAAAGATAGAAGGATGGTGTAAAAGAGGGTGGGGGAAGAGAGAAGGATGGGGGGGGAAGATGAAGGGAAGACAGAGGGGCAGAAATAGGGAGAGATGGAGGGAAGGAGAATTAGGGAATAGAGAATGTGAGAAAGAAAGAGAGCGAGGGAGAAAAGGAGGAGATAGAGGGATTTGATGAGGGAAGGAGAGTGGGAGTGAAAGATGGGTAGAGAGTGAGGGAGGGAAGGTGAGAAAGAGTGCGGGATGGAGAAATGAGGGAGACAGAAGATGGGGAAAGAGAGGGAGAGAGATGGAGGGAGGAAGGAGAAGAGCGTGTGATGGAGGGACTGATTTGGGGAGAGAGAGAGAGAGAGAGAGAGAGAGAGAGAGAGAGAGAGAGAGAGAAAAAGAGGAACCTGATAAATCTCCCCCGTTTAGAAATGTGGGAATTCTCCTGCAGCCATCACACATCAGAACGTGTTCATTAAGAGGGAGAGTCGGGTTTGTGCAGCAGCAGCCGTGTGGTTAAAGGTGAGGGTCCGCTTGCCCCCTAACATCTGATCACAACTCTGTGCCAGGCTGGAATCCACTTAAATTCATCACCATTAGCACCAGCCTGACCTTACCTCCAGATGAACTTTTAGTCTAACCAGCCGGACTGGTCCAACTCTGATGCTCTTTGCCCGCTCCACCCCGAACCCTCACACTCTTCACCCCCTCACCACTCTCCACTCCCATAACAGGGGATACGACTCCGGCCCGTCTGACGTCGGCTGGTGGATGGTGTGTATCAGAGGAAGGACTTTTGAATCAAAACTAGGGCTGAATGTGGGCTGAATCACGTGTCCGTGCTCGCTCGACCGACAGGTGCCTCAATTCCTTTACATTTTTATGCGATTGACGGTAAAAGAGCCGTTTTTATGCTGTTCTATTCGTTAAAAACATCATTTCTTGCTGCAATCTCATATCTAATATACCCGGGGAAGATGAAAGAGACGGAGGGATGGAGGGAGGGTTAGGGAGAGAGGGAGGTAAGAACAGGAAGAAGAGAGACAACAAGGGAAAGATGGATAAATGAGCTATGAGAGGCTGGAAGGAAGGGGGCGAGGAAGGTGAGAAAGGTGCAGCACTCTAGGGGATGGTACCTTGCTCATGAGTACCTTAGTGGTACCTTTACCGGCCTGAGACTTGAGTTTGGCGGTGGCATTCTGATCACGGGGCCAACTGACTGGTCTGCCATCAGCGAGATGGAGAGAGAGTGGGAGGAAGGGGAAGGAGTGACCAATGGAACGGTTGAGCGAGAGATGGGGCGTCCAAGAGTGAGACGTGATTAATCAAGATCTGTGTGTGTGTTTATGTTGACAAGTTTCCGAGGTACTTGTGAGGAGCCCAAAATAGGAAAGCCTGGGATTTGTTGGGTTTTTGTAGCATTTGTGACGTGTTTGTATGTGAAAGTAAGGGAGTATTTGTCATTGTGAACACACCACAACACTACAACCAAATGTGACCTCTGCATTTGATCCATCAGTGAAGGAGCAGTGGGCAGCTGACATGGGACAGCACCCGGGGAGCAGTGCTAATGAGTACCTCAGTGGTGCCTTTACTGCTCCGGGATTGGAACCGGCGACCTCCGATCTCATCAGACCGGTCCTGATGAGAGAAAAAATAGCTTTTTAAGAAAAGTTCCAGTTTATACTTGGTCTACAGACCAAGGGGTTACAAGTACAAAGTATCCAGCGCTACCACCGCTTGACCCCTAAACATGGCCCTTATGCCCAGGTTACTCCAGAGACACTGTTCCTGTAACTCAAGTGTTTCTCAATCCCAGTCCTCACGGACCACCGCTCTGCACAGATTCCATATTCCTGACCTACAGCACAGCTGATGCTACTGATTAGCTAATTAGCAACGTAGGACCATCCTGCGACAGTGCAGGAAATACCGAATACGTGCAGAGCGGTGGGCCGCGAGGACTGGGATTGAGAAACGCTGCTGTAACTGGAAGTGTGATTGTGAGGGAAAGTGGAAGTCGCTGTGTATAATAGCATCTGATAAATGTCCTAAATCTAAATGTTAATTTTTTATTTTGTTGATTGTGTTTCTGTACAAAACATTGATTCAAAAACTGCAGCTTAAGCCTCACCCCATCTTTTCTCTGCTTTATTTTCGTGTGCACCGGGTTTGTGTGTGTTTGTCCTGCTTTGTGGTTTGTGTGCACGCCCGCCCGGTGCTGGTTCGCGTCACGTTGTGCTGCCGTGCTCCTCTGCACACACACTCGGGTTTATCCTGTGTTTATTTGTCCCTGTTTGTCCGTCTCGGCAGGCGGGCGGCCGAGCGGAACGCCGGGGTCCGTACCGGCCGTACTCGAGTGTTTTCACTCCCTCCTGATGAAGCTCTAACCTGTTTGGCCTCGGCTATCGATCCGGCGCTTGTCTCGTCTCGGCCGGAGCTTAACCCCCGCTGTTTAAACGCCGAACCCACGCTGTCGAAAACCCAGATTAGGACGCGTCCTCCGGCCCCGGGGCAATGAGCCGTCTTCCTATAAACAGACGTTACAGACGCTGTTCAGGTGTTTACTTAGACTTAGAAAAGCTTGGGAAAGTGGAGGAGAACGCATTGGGAGAGCCGTTAACGCAAATATTTGGACAATGCAACACAAAAGCCCTGTAATTCCACTTAGAAGCTTTTGGGAAGAGCAGCCTAAAATTAGTCCATGAGCCCATGTTAGTTTAGTCTGGGTGGAATATTTAGACATTTCAGCAGACGCTTTGCACAATTGCCCAAAATGTTTGATGTTGGCAGTCCTCTAGTAAAAACCCTTCATCAGTGGTCAGTCTCAGACCACAAAATTACCATTTGATTGGGGGTTTTGGCTTGAAGGACCTGTCACAACCCAGAAACATTACTGCACCCCAAAAGAAGTGAACTTTAGTGAGGGATTATTTGTCATTGTGAACATAGCACAACGAAATCTCATGTCTGCATTTGACCCATCCGTGAAGGAGCAGTGGGCAGCTTCTGGCAGTGGCTGATGAGCAGTGCTTGGGGACGGTACCTTGCTCATGAGTACCTCAGGCGGGGCAGTTGGTAGTGTAATGGTTAGGGAGTTCACCCCGTGATCGGAATGTCACCGGTTCAAATCCTGGACCGGTAAAGGTACCACTGAGGTAGCACCAAAGCGGCCCACCTCCACCACCAAAGCAGCCCACTGCTCTTTAACGGATGGGTCAAATGCAGAGGTCACATTTGGCTGTGGTGTGTTCACAATGACTAATAATCACTCTCTTTTTTCACTTTTACTCAGTGTGTGCGCGCACATTGCAGTAACACAGTGTACCTTTGTTCTATTCTATTTTACTATATAATCACACACGTCTACAATTCCTGTAGCTGCAGCAGTGAAGATGCTCGTCTCTGACTGAGACAGACTAAGTTTATTATGCACAGCCACTTTGCATGTAAACTCTGTTAGAATGCAAATGTGCCTCCATATGATGCGTCATGTTCAGCAGATGAATTCCAGATCGAATAAACCAATAAATCTCAGTTGCTCATTGCTTTAATTACAGCACTTTTGATTTGCCTTTATTACAGTGATGCATTTCTGTTTCCCTCTTTCCTCAAGCGACTTGATGTTCGGCGTTTTGTGCTCCGATCGCTTGTGTGTTTTTACTGCAACACGTCGCCGTGGTGACCCCGAGTCTCATTCCCTCATCCACAGGTGTCCATCGGGAGGATGTACGAGGCCCAGCGCACGGTGTTGGAGCCGAGACACAAAGCCGTCCCCTGATTGGCTGCGGTTCGGGAGGACGAAGCCGGAGCTCCGCGTCTATACCTTTCCCATTTACCTCCAGCAGGTTTACATCATGAAAACGGGCCGAGTTCCGGTAACGGGCTGCACCTCGGGGTTTATTGCCATCGTCTGTAGAACACGCGAGTGCACTGGTCACCCTCCACCTCCCGCACCGCTGCTTCTACCCACAATTCCCTCTGTTAAAGATGCCACTGAGCCCAGCGTATAGCCTAGTAACCGCACTGCAGTCTACCTACATTACCGCCCGCTGTTACACATGTAGATATATATTGTTATAGGTATTGTTATTATTGTTATTCAATAAAGCTGTTAATTACATTGGCTATGAGGGGGTTTTTTACTTTTTTTTTTTTTAATTATTATTTTTTGCATAACCCAGTTTTGGGGGGGTTTTGTCATTAAATTAAATGTCTTATTTTATTATTAAATCTTTATATCAAAAACTGAATAAATAAAAAATGTCATTACATTAAAATGAAATGAATAATAAAGAAAGAATTATTTATTTAAAAATAATAGAAATATAAGTACATTTTACAACCAGAGAATGTGCTTCATCTGTTGAGGTCATTATATTATCATAATGATGTTAACATCCTGATAGAAGCTTCTATTCTCCATGAAACAAATAAAGTCAAATGTATTTATAAGCATATATATATACACACACACACAATATAATTATTGATATTAATATTCTCTTATTTAAACATTAGAAGTTGGTCCAAATTGCTGAATACAACTGCAACATGAATATGTTGATATAGAAGATATTACTAAACAGCAGAAGTTGATCCAGAATGCTATAGAAAAATAAAACTATTAAAAGCTGCAAAAAAAATAAATAATAAAGACATTATAAAAGAAGGAAAGGCGGTTTCATCCACCAACTCACATTCACTCTCCAACACTGTGGAACGAAATAAATGGGGGGAAATGAGATTTTAAAATATAAATGGAAGGAGAAGAGCAGGGAGTGAATTGAATCTGGAATCAAGCGTTGAGCAATTGCCTGGAGTTTATATTATTATGAATTGCATATGATATTGATATGAAATCTGAAATGGTGCCACTATTTTAGAAACTTCTTTTACCTCTAGCTATGTATGTCATTTTGGACATGGCACGCTTAGCTTCTTATAACAAATATCTACATTTGTTCTTTGCTAGATCCAAGTTGTAAGGTGATTAATTTACAATTTGCAATTTAAATAACAATCAATAGCATGTCCAAAGATTCTGATGCAAAAAGCAGGACCCTGATGTATGTGGCAGGATCCCAGGGAGTAAAGGTGTTCCACAAGGCCAAGTGTGTAAAAATAGATTACTCTGTTAGTTCAAATAGTTATGACCCAGTGAACAGGAGGTTCAGGTTTAAAGGTCTCATTGCACAATAAGCATGAAACTACACCGAGGGCCAGGGAGCGAACTCGGTCGGACCCTCGTTTTTAAAAGCTCTTTCATGTAGATGGACAGCGTTCTGCTTCCTGGGCTACAACTTAATAATAATCATCATCATCATCATCATCATATGTTTAAGATTTAAGTTGTACCTTTCTGGGGCTCAATGCACTTTTAATATAAACTTGAGTAAAACTATTTTATTTAGACTTAAAAGTTGTTGTGCAGATGTTATTTTGGATCTAAGAAGTTATTCTTAGATCCAAAACAACAAGGAATTAGAAATTCAAATAAACAGGAGACCTTTATCATAACTTCATCATTTAATTAATACATTTTCCATAATACTTTATTGGAAAGCTTAAAAAGGTTCAAAATGCAAGAAACACAGAGCTGGAGGCTATAATCGCTCCTTTTTTAATCCCCTTTATCCATGAGCAATAAAATATTGCACGATTTCTACTATTTGGACAGTCTAACAGCTCAAATCTTACAACATTTGCAACCCGACTCTCCTGCTCTGCACCTGTTAAAACTTGCCCTCTTCCATAAACATTTCATATTGACACTTATTGGCTTGTTCTGGACGTGTTCACATGGACTTTTCCCTAAAACAGACTTTGCACCATTTCACGTTCAGCTCCGTGGCCTGCCTTACATGTGGAAACATAAGTGGGGAAGTTTCTCTTTGTAGGTTTGTAAGTCAGAAGTCATGTTATTCAGTCATTCTCTCATTAGGCAGCATAGTTATTCAAACGCTGATTAATTGGAGATAAAAAAATATGCAAACTCCATCAGCAGCATGTCCTCAGATGCTACTCTTGTCTGAGAGCCAGACATCTGGATTATATGGTTATTATGAGACATCATTTTGCATAATATTATAATGATTCATGTCGGGAACAGCATAACATCGTTTATGACTAGCCTAAATTGTCCTGTTGTGACTTGGAGCCAGATTTTTTAAATGTTTTTTAATAAGCTTTTACACCATCATGCACCAGGTGAAATCTTCATATCATAAAAGGCGTCTTTCAGAACAAAATGTCATTTGACTTAAACTAAATTAATTGAGGAACTCGGCTCACATTCATATCAGGGATTTTGTACTCTCATAAATGTAAAGTTTCCCTTTGGTTTTTGGCTAGTGCCTGAAAGCCTAAAAATGTTTGTCCATCCTAAAACATAATCTATACAGCTGTTTCTGGAAAGGCTGTTCCTGGAACCAATCGCCACGGCAAATAACCATTTAAGAAGCTTTATTTTTAACAGTGTAAACTTTAAATCATTGCCTTTTAGTATCTTGCAAACAACAAACGAGACAGAAATCCCAATGGTTACGTTGCAGTTTTTCTTTTGACCATTGAAACGTGAACATGAGCACAAATGCATTACATTCAAATCTCTAGATATGATGTTAAATCCTCCATAAATCAGCTGTAAATGTGCAACCGGGGATTCTTCTAACCAGAGACGTCAGTATTTAATCATTTTATTTATGAAATACTTGGATCCCTGATTATTACAAATGACATGTCAGTATGGAATCAGCTTCTTTCTTTGGTTTTATTTTTATAGAGTTTTTCATATAAATGAATGGAAGCCTACAGCTGTTGTACTGACAGGTCCATTCATTACTATCCATGTTACCTGGCAGAGGTATTTGTAAGATCTAATGGCATAAAGGCTGCTTTAAAGGCAGGTTAATATTGTTGATATTAGCTCTTAGTTTGCAATTTGTGAGAATGTGACTGAACAAGCTCCGCTATAAGCTTTAATAACAGTGTATAGCATATCTTACACATATAGCTTATTGTTACACAGGAAACACCATTTGGTGCACTGAGGAAAATTATCAAGAGATAAGAGGTTTACAAACATGTAATAGCTCAACCTTGTTCTGTCTTATGTCTGGCCGATAGATCCGGGTGTCAATATTATCAGCCAATGTAATTCAATTACAGAAAAATCTAACTGTGTTAATAATTGCTGATAAGTTACAGTTAAAAACAGACATGGCCAGATGGAAGATGAATGTTTCAATCATGTTATGGAGGCCATTGCATATTTTGTCTGCTTGAGGGCAACTCCACAGGGCTTTTTTGTGTTTTCATATATTTGACTCATATGTTGTACTTTTATTCAAATTACTCTTTTAACTTGGTGAGGACTCTTAAATACTACACATAACAGATCTTAGAGGAAAAAGATGTCATGTGTTTTTGGAAAATAATAAATCCTCCCAAAAAACCTTGCTTACAGGCAAATTCAAAGAGGCTAAACCATGTACAGGTTCCATTTTCTCAAGCACAGAACCACAGAGGAACCTTTAGGTGAAAGTGATTTGCAACTACAGATGGGACTGTGTATGGAGTTTTGGCCAGTTGTAGGATAATTGGTTACGGTCAAAGAGGTTGTGGATTTAAGCCTGACCTGCCTCCAGCACTAGCACCATTTTCCATTTCCATTATGAAATAAAAACATCTATCAAATACCATAAACATGTTTTATTTCATAATAGAAATAAGAGCATGGACAGTAACCAATGAGCCACTTTGGTTTGGATTTAGGGCTTTGCCTAGGTGGCAAATGGTGGTTATAAGTTTGACTGGGATTGAAACCCTCAATCTTACAGTCACCAACACAGCGTTTCAGTTACTAATTATGATGGTAGACCTGGTAGTATCGCAGCAGACTTTGTAATACTGGCAGACATCAAATCTTTGTTTATTGAATCAATACAATATGGTATTGTGATGAAAGTTGTGATTTACACCACTACCAAATGGGTGAAGACCATAACCTGTCCAATGATCACTCAACCCCTTACTAGGTGAATGTACAAGTTGGTCGTCTTGAGAGCTTGAATCAAAGACAGCTGGTCTTCTTTTGAGTTCTTGAAGAGGTTTCACCCGCTCATCCAAAAGGCTTCTTCGGTTCTTCTTCACAAGATTTTGGATGTGAGGTGAAATGTCTTTAAGGGCCTAAGGGAAGTCCAGCTGCTATTGATTCATGCATAGTCTTGAATTTTGAGAGCTTGACTTAAAGGCAACTGGATTTCTTTTTGGTGCGTACAAACGTTTTACTTCTCATAAGTTCTTCTTCAGAACTGAAGGAGCATTTTGGATGAGACGTTTGAACGTTTACGAAACCCAAAATAAGTCTAGTTGTCTTCGACACCAGCCCTCAAGACCTACAAAGTCCTGGACTACTGAGAACCTACAGTTGTACATTCATTCATTCATTCATTCATTATTGGCAAATTCTTCCCCCTTCACAAACTATCAAGTTCACTTCACTTTCACGTCCTATATAAACGCGGTCGCCATTGAAGTCGGAGGCGCACGATGATGACGCAGCGTGTAGTTCTGTCCCTCATTATTGTCCCAAAATTCGCCGTCGTCGGCCCTCAGGTAGACGGCGAAATGGATGGACGAGTTGGGCTCGAGAAACGGAGGTGTGAACATGGTGAAGGCGAATCTTTCCCAATCCGCGTTTCCCCCGTCCTCCGTGGTTACCGGGACCGCCTGCGCGTCCACGAACGACAGCCAGTCGTTAAAGGTGTAACGCACGCCTACGTCTTTCTTCCCGCCACAGCTGTCAGGAGCGCGCACGACGCGCACAAGCCCGCGCACGTCGAAGCGCGTCACCGAGACCATCTCCAGAGCGACGCGCTCCTGCTGCAGGCGCGCCTCGTAGCCGCGCCGTTCCACCGGCATCGTGAAAGCGGGCACGAAACCGCGCTCCGTAGTCAGCGTGGTCGACTTAAAGTTGACACACAAGTCGGTAAAAAGTTCGCGTTCCTGCTGCTGCGACGGCGGCTGAGGTGGGAAACTCTGAAGCCGTGACAAGACTTTGGACGGGATTTCGATGTCCTCCGCCGCGCTGAAGTGCCTCACGCTGGCCAGGTTTAAACCCAGCGCGTCCGCGAACTTCACGCGTTTCCGGCAACTTTGGGACAGCGTGTGCAAAAGCTCGGCTTGTTCGGGGTACGCCGGTAGCGACTTGGCCCGTCTCCGGTCCCGGAGGAAGACCTCGTTATCGTCTTCATCATCGTCGTTGTCATCGTCCTCGACTCCGTTCTCGTCGTGCAGCACGGAGCTGGACATGTCGCTTGAGGCAATAAGGCGCCCGAGGTGGTCTCTTGGAACAAAGTCAGTTGGTCCCGAGTTTGGACACGCCCCCGGTCACGAGCGCGCTGATGACGCCAAATGTATTTATTTTATTGTGGTTATTTTTTTTGGAAGGGGGTGAGTGACGTCACGCACTGACGGAGATGGACAAAGTCAACAAGAGACTTACAGATTATTACACGTGATTCTGGGAAAGTTAAATAACGCTGCTGGAATTAGGGAGAAATTTTATGCCTTAATTACTAGGAAAGGCCTTAAATATAAGGGTGTGTTTCTGTGTTAAGGGCTGTACACGTGGTGTAAGATGGTGGTCTAGTGGTCAGGACACTCACCTCATGGGTTCGAATATTACCTCCACTGCTGCCACCACTGGGTCCCTGAGCAAGACCCTGAAACCCAGAGCATCTGCTAAAAGCCAGAAATGTACAAAGAGGTGTATATTAAGGTGTGTGTCAAGTTTTACATTTACAGCATTTAGCAGACGCTGTTATCCAGAGTGACTTACATTTCCTAATTTCAGGGACAGTGTTAAGGGTCTTGCTCAGGCACCCAATATTGGTAACACTAGAGGTTGGATTCGAACCCACAACCTCTCGGTCCAAAGGCAGGTGTCCTACCACTAGGCCACCAACAGCCTGTGTGTGTGTTGAGGTGCTGTGCAAAGATGTGTATTTTAAGGTGTGTGTGATCCACAGTGGGTTTAGAGGCCCCCAAGGGCCGACAAATTTTATACTACAGCAGCGGCAATGTTCTGTTTGACTGTAGGAGAGACCTGACCTCCCTTTTAAAATAAAATGTTTTTGTTGGTGGTGGTGTCAGATTTTTATATCATAACGCCTCAACAGACTCTAGAATTGACATTTTTTTATGTGGGTGTGTGTAAATATCTAAAAAGGTACTTAGGTTGGGTACAGAATAATGTAAATGAAGGATTAAAACCATTATTTTACCTAATCAACATTTATCAGTCTTTAATTAGTTTAAAACATTAATGTGTTCATTAAAAAGGGGATTCATTAATCATTATTGTCCTAAAGTTTGTATGTAAATGCCAAAGTGTTTCAAACATTAAGCAAAATTATAAATCTTTTGGATTTATTAATTAAAGGAGTTTCCAGGAGTGTACGCTGAGGCATCCAGGACTTATTGTTTAGTTCGCATTAAAGTTTTTTTGATTAGACTCATGCTGTTTTACAGCAGTGTTAAGACCAAATGTACTTCTGTTTCCATGACATTCTTTTCATAACAATGAAAATGATCTCGGCAAATCTTATTCTTGTATTTGTGGAACAAACCCACAGTGCGTGAAATGGGTTTTAGGATTAAAATAAGGAAAGTTCATAGAAATTCCAAATGATAATTTGTGGGAGTTAATTCACGTGTTTAGTGTTACTGCTGCAATCCACAGTTTTGCTATATTTATCTATTTTTGTGTTTTCATTTTATTACTTATTGCCATCATGAGCAAAAGAGGACCACAAGGGAAATGTGTTTATCATTTTCATCTCTAGTTAAAATAGATCATGGAATTGTTTGTTTCAATCTCTTTCGTCATATATTTAAATCCCCAAATTCCCCTTACAGATAAAATTTCTCATTAAAATGTTCATACTGAATACCTGTAACTTAAAAACCTTCTGACATCAGACTTCTTAGTTATCTCTCCCTCTGACTCAAGTTCAAACAAAAATGATGTGGTGTTTACAGAAATCGTGACATCATGGGTTTAATAGTAAGTTTGTCCTTCTTCAGCTGCGTTTGCTCTCGATCACTGGGGATGTTCCTTCAGCTGATAGCGTTCTAGCTGTTTTTCATTCGTTTTTAAAGTTAACATAAAATTAAAGTCAAATAACAATCTGCGATAATATGAATAGGCTGAGGATATTTCTCAGTATTTTTATTCTTTTGCTTGTATATGTAATCATTATGTGGACTGTAAAAATATTTAACTTCAGTCAATACCAGATGTTTGACCTGCCAGGTTTTTTGTTGCAGCCTTGTCGTGGCATACGTGCACTGTCTTATGTAAGACCTGGAACCATTTCAGCCTTTTATAAACTTTGCTTTCTCCATGAGTAGGATGCGCAACAGGCTGCGATATTTCAAAAAATAACAGTCATTCCATTGTTTGTCTAAACTGCTAACTCATCGTAGTCACATGTTAAAAAAAAAAGACTAATTAAACTGAACACTAAACAGAGCCCAAGTTACCCAGGTTTTCTAGTCTTTTGGCCACAAGATGGCAGTCCTGTAGCATCCCTGCAAGTAACAAAGATAGTGCATCAAAAATGCGTTCAGAATTTATTAAAGTGAGTATTTGTCATTGTGAACACAGCACAGCACACAGTGCGCCACAATAGAATTTGACCCATCCATGAAGGGCAGCAGTGGCCAGAGAGCAGCGAGTGCTTGACGGTGCCCGGGATTCGAACTGGTGACCCTCTGACCACGAGGCCAACACCTTAACCATTACAATACCACTTGATGAATTATTTTAAATAAATGCCAACTAATAAATGGGCCTCATTCCTGCATATACTGAAAGGGAAATATAAAGCTCATTTCTTTCAGCAAAACCACTCCAATGAACGCTGTACTGCAGAAGGCTGTGTATAATCAATTTTTATTTAATGATTCAACAAAGATGTACAACCAAAAAATGGATTTGAATGGCAGCCGACAAAGGCACCCATTGGGAGTTCAGTCCGACAACCGAACCAACTATTAATATGGTTACTGCACCAAAAGAAGCACATGTTGGATGATGATGATGAGCTACAACAGCAACATTATTTACACCTACATGAGATGTGACTATTGTGTGTGCAAGTCATGCAGCTCTTAGACTGGACGAAATACAGAACAATACATTCATTTAATGGTATAAAATGGAATGTCTCTCTCGCTTACGGTGTCACTCCAGTGTTTTGCATGAACAGCGCTGGACAAATGCCTATAATTATAGGATCCTTATGAAGAACTGTGTGTGATCATTTTAAAATGCACAAAACCTTGTAGCGTATGGACATCCCTCAGACTGGACCTGAGATGCACTGGACCACAAAGATTAACATCTCACATTACTGGACATGTCCAGATGATGTTCTAAATCTGGAGCGGTCCAAGCTTTTTTCAACTCCAAATGTTGACAAAGGCTAAATAAACTTTTACAAGTGCTTCTCTAAAGCCGGGCTGCCTCACAGCAAACCAGTGTAGCTTCTTCTTGGCCTTAGTACAAGGCATAAAAGACATGGCATATTTGATCTTGTGATGTATCTGAATGCAGTATTAATAAGTGATGTTTCCTATGTAATTAAAGTTTGATTTAGCTTTGAGCAAAACAATAAAATGTACTGATATCGGCATAATTTCCTTTTGTGTCACCATTTCTCATGGCTCTTGTGTTTATAGAGCAGACAAATTTTGATTTTTTAATAATAGCAGCAGGTGTTAGTGTTTAAAATTTGAATTTTCTACTACAATTGAATGTCTTCTACAATTGTATCAGTTTCAAAATAAAATAACTGTAAATGACAGCTGAAGGCTGCAATTGGACACATTTTAATGTATTGTAAGTGATGATCTAGTCTTAAAATTAAGTATTCTGTAGTAAGTTCAGTCAACTCAAACTAAATTCTGCTTCTGTTACTGGTCAATGAGCTGAGAATGAGCTTATACCTGACCTGAAATTCTAGACATACTTGCTGCAACACCGTAATCATTTACACAACTGTGATTCATATTTCATGAGATGGGTTTTTGGTATTTTATCAAACAGTTCCTTTATAGGATTTTTCCCGTCCTATTCCTTCTGAGCCACAAAACCTCAACTGCATATGAATTATTGGAAAAAAAAAAACTTACATTTATGAACATAATTATAAAGTAAAGGTAAATCTATAAATTTATAAATGTATAACACTCAGAGTACATCTAAAAATATACGTCTCGTGAATAAATCAGAGTATTAGGTTTTTATCAGAGTCTTAAAACATCACTATTCAAATTTGGTGGGATAACTTGGAGACATACATAATGTCGGTTACAAACACACCAAAAAAAACACAAATAAACGAAGGCCTTCATTAGTCGTAGCGTAGAGACTGGTGGAGATAAACCCGGAAATGTTTAACGTCGTAGGTCTGCATGGAGATGGTGGTCCATCGATAGCAAAATCAAGAGCGAAGGTCGGTCACGCCTCCTCCGCCGTGTAAATACGATACATCAACGTCACAATGGCCGCCGCCAGGGCCGGTATCAACCAGTTGGACCACCAGCTTTGGAAATGAGAAAACACAAAACTTTGTGACTGACTTTAATTGGAAGTATTACAGGATGAATCAAATCCATATAACGCACTACTGCTCAAGCATGACTAGCAGTTTCTGAAATGGAGAGAAATGCCCTATTGGAGCTTTAGGGTCAACAGGCCACATTCACCAAGCGTTCTTTATTCTTAAAACCCACCTACGGAGTTTTAATGAAGATAAGAATGTTTTCTTATTTGAGGTACAGTATGTTCTTAGGTAAGAACAATATCTCTGATCCCTGAAAAGCACTTTTGCACACCTTTTAAAATATGCAAGTTCATGCTTAATGGGTTTTCTTCAAATAAACATTTAAATAATACACTATTGTTTAAGAACAAATTTAAGGGAAAACTTTGGTGAATGTGGGCAAAATCCCACTCATGTCCCAGGCATGTCAGTCGTGTCTTCATATTTTACAAGGAAAATGAGACAATAGAGACAAACGTGCATGTAAATACTATTCTTCAAGACTGAAAAACACAAGAATGTCTGGATGACTAGGCATGATCTGGCTCAAAAGAGGAAACAGAGAGAACAGGAGGTAGTCTGGTAGTCATCAAAATCCAGAAACAGTAAAAACTAAAGCACATGACAGGCCAGGTTTCTTTTCTAATTAAAAATAAGAAGAATAATTTATCCATTTTTCATACCTTGTTGTTTCATGGACTGTTGTCACAAGTGACTCCTAAAATTGTGAATAGAAAAAAAGAAGTAGATTAGAATGACAAAAATGACCATTAGACCCTTAACCCCATTCCTCCAGGGAGATTGTAATTATGAAAGGGAAGCTGCTCTAGATAAAGAGTTTCTAAATAAAATGTTGTAAATGTATATGTGCAATGTAGAGAAGCTGAGAAACTTACAGGGGGGTTGGCAATCTTATGCCTGTCATCCTGGAAAGAGCAAAAGAGAAAGAGAGAGAGGATCAATGCCATGTCAGCAAACGTCCTTCTCTGCTTTATAAATGACGGCTCATGTTTTTGATGTGTGACCTTGAAAAGATAGCGGGCAAAAGGAAGGCTTACATTATGCAGGACGTAACTGATGGATCTAAGAGTACTCTCACATCTTATAATCTGTATGACTGCATAAATTACACACTGAAAATCTGAATTACAAATGAGCTCAAGGGTGTACATTTAGCACAGTGAACTTCCCCCTCGATCATGTGAAGCATCTACAGAACATTTAGGTACTGTCTAAACCTGGTTTTCTCAGTTAGTTGGATCATTATGCCAGACTTTAGGATTCAAGCCAGGATTTCCACAAGCCAAAAAACTGGAGCCAAAATTAAGGAGTGTTCCCTAACACTGCAAAATATCACTCTTGTAATTACTAGACTTCATCTGTGCCTCAACTTAACTCAATAACAGTGAAATCTTGCACAAGCATCTTCACTTGAGAAAGCTTGGACTCATTCCTAGATTACACAAAACCACAGCTGACTGCAATGTTCCGGCCGACTGACATTCAATGAAACACACTTCACTCACTGTACACTGTACTTTACGTAAATTGGGCGAAAATGTCACAATTATCTGTAACTCATGCCTTGGTTTTATGTGAGTTTGCTAACTCTGTGAATGAATGGTGTGCGTGAGACGCAAATCCAGGATTGGACTGTGTCTGGTGGCGAGACTGAGAAAACAGGATCCACTCACAGGATGCAGTTCTCCTATGAGCATGGTCTTGGCCATTTCTCTGGCGTCTGTCGAGTGACCCACGTCCTCAAAGCTCTCTGTAGCATCTCCACCTGCCTGCTCCCGCAACACCTCCTCTCCACCCGGGTGCTGCAGAGGCAAAGGTTTGGTCAGTTGGGACAATAAACACAAATAACACAGAAAGCAAGAGGTCCTCCACTTCTGGAAAGCAGAATGCACTATTTCCCCCCACTCTTTGTACGTTAATGCAACATGCATGCAGTGTCTTAAAGCAGAGGTTTTTAACTGCTGGGTTGCAGAATTGTTCTGGGTGGGTCATGGAGCGTGCAATCCCTAAATAAAAGTAATATTCAAAATAAGCTCATTTAATGTCTGACTTTTTAAATGACATAGTATAACACAGTACAGTTTTTTTTTAATGCATGATGTTAGATATGATAATAGACGTTGGAAATTAAATCAGTATGTGATTAATAATGGATAATGGAAGATTGAATTCTTTTTATACTTTATTTATTTTATTTGTGTTATTAAGTGTTTATCAGTGTTATCAATCATCACAAAACACGACCGTTTATATCAGTATTTAACAATATATATCTTTAAATTAACCTTTTTTTCTTCATGCTTCCTTTTCTCCATCCTTAAAATAAGTTATTTATCCATGATGATCAAATTCTACTTTATCGCATCAGAGCTCTGATAAGGAGTCTCAGGGGCTGCTGTGCTTTGCTAGATACGTGTCTTAATGCACGTCACCTGATCTCGAGTGACCCCAGGGAGCAGGACAGCCCTGTTAAAGGGCAACAGATCTTTGTGATAAACCAAGCTGACCCGATCCTTACCAAAAATACCAATCTCTTTAGCATCGAAGTGAGACATCATCCATTTATACTGCAACTCTTTCGACTTTAACCAGCAAACGAGAGTGAGATCAGGACCTAAAGAGCGTTGCTCATTTAGCACGGCCTTATTTGCTCCACACTGATTATTAGTTAACCAGCGGGGAAAGTGTAAGAATTTAATTCATGATGTAGGATCTATAATTTAAAGCCCGAGGAAAAAGGAGGGGGGAAGCAAACAAAATAAGCCAGAACTCACCTCCTCAAGAAACTTTGTCACATCGTACACTTTGTGGTTGATAATAATCCAAGTGCTTTTGAAAGAGTTCCGTTCCTCCACTTCTGATAAGCGATAATATTTCACTTCCTTCCCGTTCACTTCCTTTTCGGCCATCTCCTTTCCCTTAGCTCGGCGGGTGTTTTCTTTGTGTTAATTTCAGTGAAGGTATTTGTTAAATCGCCACTCCAATTCAAAGTTTGCACTTACACAACTCGCGAACTTGAACTCCGTGTTACAACTGTAAGTTCCTGACTTGGCCAAGAAACGCCCAAACGCGACCACTCGTGTTCTGATTGGACAACGCCTTTGGATGACGTATTAACAAACTCGCCCTACGATTGGATGTTACTGGTGTCAACTCCATACTAGGCGAAGGCGGGGAAATGAGTGGCTAAAAGTTCAGTGAAGTGCAGCGCTGATCCTCCGCTCGGGTTCTCACGCAAAACGGGAATGTCCAGTGTCATTATACGGGTCGTTTTGTGGAACAGAAGAAATGCACGTTGAAATTTTGAATAAAAGATAAAGAAAGGCTATCATAACCTCTGACAGTTTTACCACAGTAATTTCCATCAACTTTAAAGACTTAATTGTCCACGGAAAATCTGAGGCGCGTCTGACTAGAAGTTCCCACGTTAGTAAAACTAGCTATTCTAAGTGTTGCCTTAATTTACCAAATCACTAATTTATCCTCTAAAATATTAATAAATCTGACAACATCCGTCTGTAATGAACAAGACTGTTTATTTTATTTAACTTAATAGCTAGTTTGTTCGATAGCGTAGTTATATATTAGCTAATCTCTGTTAATGTATTCATAGAACGCGGCGTATTTAACACTAAATGTTAGCTAGTTAGTGTCTCTGTCAGTTCATACCAGGTGGTCTAATTAACTAGTTCACAGATTTGTTCATTTTTAACTAGTATTACTTACTCGGATTTCTCGTATTAGATATATTAGCTAGTCAGAATAATATTCTCGAGTTATGCATCAACGTTAGCGTGCTCCTATCAGCTCATTAGTGAGTCTTCTGTTAGCTAATCCACTTGATAGATTGGTACATATTTTTATATTAGCTACTCTGGTTTATGCCAGCTGTTCATAGTGTTAGTGTGTTCATTTTAGCTAGTCTTAGTCTACTTTATGTCTTAGCCAGTAGGCTAATCTGTATATGTTAATCAGCATGTGTTTTGCTGGTCTGGACTTGGTTAACCAGTCTTATTTGTGCTTTGTGTTTGCAGCATGTCCGAACATAGTTACCTGTCTCTCTTCTTCACAACTGTCCCAGACCTTCAGAAGCTCTGCACCCTTTTTCTGACCTTCCAGAGTTGCTCAGATGAAGGAGAGATTAGAAACAAGCAGGTGAAATCCTGCAGGTCAGCTGGGAAACCATCAGTCATGCGCTTTACCTTTTATTTTAAATGAATGTGTTTGATTTTCATTGATTTGAAAACTGACTTTGCATTTGTCAGGTTGTTTGATGAAACGTTTTACTGTTTTGTAGAGAAATTCTGTCTTTGCATCCAGACGTCATTGCTTCGCCTGTGTTGGGCTCTTTTGGCGGGATCAGCGTTATTATGGCTGTAAGTATAAACCAGAATGCTTTGTGATGACCAGGGCTGGGGTTGGAGACAAATATTTTGCACACTGATAATATCACAAAGAACAACTTGGAAAATGGGGAACGTGAATGGTGAGACCCTGTTATGCTGAATAGATTTTAAATGGTTGTAAAAGTCTAGAATTTTGGAATTCATATAAAGTTTGTTTAAGTGTATTTTAGTGAATTTCAGACCAAGACTTAAACATTTATTTTTTGTTTCATTTTTAACTATTTGTTCACAAGCTGCTAGCATGATCATACAGTATATGATGTGATAAATCTCTCCCCAGTAAGTGTTTGCTTCCTCTTAGTTATCTCCTTCATGCATGTTCAGCTGCATCGTAATGCAGCCATGCTACTATTTTATCTGTACACCTAAGTGTTTGTGTGTGTTTGTGTGCTGACACGCCTGTGCGTGAGAGTGTGATTGCGTGTGTTAGGGTCTGCGTGCATGCCAGCGCGCATTCGTGCCTACGTTCTACGCTCAGGCGTCCTGCGTGTGAAGCCGAAAAACTGCTGCACATTCCAGACATTCTGTCAGCTCTCTTCATCTGCTGGATGTAGGCCAATGTAAAGCAGCAACACAGAAGGGAAGTGTCAGACTAATGAGCTGCCCGTTTATTAGCCCTGCTGTGGGGCCCTTGATGTAGATCTGAGAGCAGTGACAGAAGAAGCTGATTCGGATGGTGCTAGCATCGTCAGACTTTAGTTTAAGCCTTCTGGGGCATTTTGTAAATAATTGACGACGGGGCGATTATTGAGACTCCTTTTGCACTTGTACACAGTAAAAGACCAGAGAGTCTTTGTGCAGAAAAAGAATTGTTAGCGATCTTACTTCACTGTCTTTCTGTAGGCCTCCAGCTTCTCGATTGGCTGTTCCAGGACTTTTACATAACAGCAACAATTGTTTAAATAGCCAAGAACTTAACTTTTCACTCTGTTTGTCTTTGTCACTCTGACCTCTCCCTTAGATTACATTTTTCAAGAGAGGCATCATCCAGGCCTATGCACACAGCCGTGATCTACAGGTCAGGAGTAAAGATCAGCATTTTGCTAATCTAATTAATGTCAAAATCAAAATGCTCGTAGCTTTACATTCTACTTTAGAATAAGTGGTTTAAGACCAGACAATTAGTCTGTTCATAAGGTCATTTTAATGCATTGGATGGGCTGTGATAAATCACTAAAATGACTGTGTAAGCTTTCAGTGGGTATAGATATGATGAATTCTCCTGACTTGTCAACTGACCCATTTAAATGCTGTCTTATCTTCCCTTCTGTCTGAAGTCTTTCTTTACACAATTTAGCTAAAAGATCTAGTGTAAGCAGAAATGAAAAATGGCTCTGCTTTATTACGTACAACTGTGCATGATCTCACCGTCACTGGAACATTTGGGGAGCTTGGTGTAACTTTTTTTAGACTTGACTGTGATAAGAGATATGCTGTCCTCCCACAATTTGGTGTTTAGGTTAGCTCCCCTCAGAGGGTTCTGCCGGGCACTCTGCAGTCCTGTCTGTCTTACTCGCTTACTGCTAGATTGGCCCCTAACTGGAACAGAGCAGGCCAATACCTAATTGAAGGTAAGGTGCAGTAAAATAGGAAGAGCATGCAAACCTGGTGTTTGATGTGATGACCTGTGTTGTGATTTTGGATTGATATGGTTGACTTCAAGCAGCGATGCCAAAAAATGAAAATATGCTGACTTTCCTGGAAGGGTGGTAGTATAGAATAAAGTTTATACTTTATGGGCTGGTTTCTTGCCCATGGATTAAGCCTAGTCTTGGACTAAGTTGTAGTACCAATGGAGATTTACCATTCAAACTAAAAGTTAGTCTAGGACTAGGTTTAATCCTCAACTGGGAAATTGGCCTTATATGTTTATACTTAGGTCTGTGCACTTTGAAAAGAGCATCCACAATTATCACAATTAATTAAAGTGCCACCACAACCCACCACAGCTTAGAGTCTTTAATAATTAATGAAAGGGCATCATATCATATCTACGCAGATCTGGCAAGGCCACTTCTCTTTCCCTTTCTCCTGAATTGGCATTGTTCCAATCGACTCCATTCCTTAAACATTGTAGGAAGGGAATGTAATCCAGATAGTAAAATTTGAGCTTCTACTTTGTTTGATTCTTTGCATTTGTGTTTAAATACAGGAAAAAAGAGATCATGAGCTGGACATTGCTGTGATCCAGATCCCGATATTACTCATGTTATATGCTGTATCTGTATATTCTACTCTCATGAATGGAAGCTAACTTTAGAGACTAAAGGTCATCTTTTTTCTGCTGCTGTGTAATTGTGCTGCTAATGTTTAAAGCAATCTGGCTCAACATTGACCTTGGACCTACTCTCTGTGTGCAGTAATTAATGCTTTGGTCCCTGCAACTGCCTGCCTGTATTAAGCTCATCATTTTATGCAGTCTTTCTACATGTGCAGTTATTGCTTCAGTCATTAGTGGTTAATAAACCAGGCCACCAATGAAATTGCTTTTTTGTGGGCAGTCTCACTGTGTAAAGATTGATGTATGAAATTCTGTATAATTCATTCATCCTAGCCCCCTGAGAGCATAGTATCTTTCTCACTTTTTTATTTAAGTGGCATATAGGTTTGCCTCTTACACAAACAGTGGACACATTATACTGTAGTAATGTTGTTACGCTGCCTGGTGTATTGAGATGTGCCCTTGTGCTGAAGGTCGTTTGGTGATGAAACTGCACGTTGTTGGCCTTGAGTTTTGTTGAAACTCTTCACTTCCTTCTGCAATTTGTTCTTCAGGAAGGGACTTCCTGTGTGAGTCTGGAAAACTGAGAGCTGTTGGTAGGTGGAAACTGTTTCACTGTTTTGACTTGTGAGCTACAAACAATACTCTGAGTCTTAGCTGCGGGTACCAATGTGCTGTTCATTGCAAATGTTGACAATACATTTTGCAAATCCAATTTTTGTTCATATTTGGTTAGCAACATGTCTAAATAGATAGTCATGCTCCACTGAAAGTAGGGCAGTTTGAAACTAGTTTTACTCATCTTAGTAAATGTTATAGGATAAGAGTAATATTAAAGGTATTGAATATTTTAGCTGAATGTGTAATGAATATGCATATTATTTATAAACAAGTAAGAAAGCAGTTTTTACCGTTGACAGTTTTTCATTTGAGTAATGTTCAGATAATATTTGTCATCTGTGTCGTCATCACAGTTTGATAAGCTTTTATGGTGTGCATGGTCTTTTTTGTGCTTTTAATGGTATATCATTTTTTTCGCAGTCATGGAGCTTAGCGTGAATGAAACTCAACTATGTCTTAGTGTGGAGGCCAGCACTGTGAGACTTCCCCCTGTTCTGGTAAGAAGCAACTTGCACATACTAAAAAGGGTTGTTGGTTGTTGAGCACTGCCGGCCTTGAGCCCCTGAATAAGACTCTTATGCCCAAATAGCTCCAAGACGACCGTCCCTGTGGTCAGGAACTGGAAGTCACTTCGGATAGGTATATGCTAATTGGTAAAAATGTAAAAAACAGTATATACAGTATATATATGTGACCCGATCTGCCGTAATGAGTCGGAAGTCTGCGTTCTGTTAATTTCAATCTGGGCCGATTATGTTGAAAAACATCACAAAAATAGTGATTTTTCTTTTTTGGAGACCAGATTAATTTTGAAGACCTTTTCTTTCATATAAGACCAAAAAAGAAAAATCGATATTTTTGATGTTTGTCAACATAATCGGCCCGTATCTAAATAAATAGAACGCCGACTTCCGACTCATTATGGCAGATTGGGTCACATATGGAGCATAGATGCTTACCAGGTCAATTAAAAATAATCAACGCAATGGTTGATCAGAAGGTCGCTGGCTCAGGTTCCTCACCGGTTAAGGTACTACTGAAGTACTCATCAGCAAGGTACCATCCCCAAGCACTGCTCCACGGGCACTACCCACTGCTCCTTCGAAGATGGGTCAGATGCAGAGCTCATTTCATTTTGTTCTAGTGCACTGTGTGCTGTGCTGTGCTGTGCTGTGACAAACGCTAAGCAGTGTCATTGTCGCGATCAGAGTAACCCACAAGGCCAATATTATCACACGAAAACTGGGGTTCTGTTGTCAGAAAATGACCAGCAACTAGGTGACCTACCCAGTGAGATACAGTTTGTGAAAGTACACTAAAACGTCTTAACTAAGATATTATTCAGACAAACTCAAAGGTAAGTGTAAATGATAAAGTTCTCCCTGATTGTCTGTTTACCTCTGCTGCACCTCACACTAAAATATAAAGGCTACGAGGCTGTGTGTCCTTACAGGAGTGTATTATCTCAGGTACCAAAGCCCTCCTCTGTGATCAGTTCTTCTCTGAACTTTTCCTTCAACACCTTTGACATATTTACCAATATAACCTTAGTCCCAGTCCCGTCACACCTACTTAACCGTGGACCTTTGCCATATGTTACTGCTGTGTGAGCGAGTCACTTCTACATTGAGCAGTGAGTTGAACAGATAAGCCAAGAGTTAGAGACCTCCAGTGTTACAGACACACTGTGATCCACTCTCACATTCATGTTTTTTATTCAGTGCTATTTCTTTTAAAAATGTGTGCAGCAGCCTATTGCAACATCCGTTTAGGTCCATGTGATGGTCAGTTTGGCTGCCTGGCTTTGTTGTATATCCAGATGTCTCTTGGGTTAGTTTATGGGAGTTAACGTAATTTTATGATATGTGTTATTTCAAAAGATTACACGTGTATACAGAAATCTACATATTTTGATTTGTCTCTTGTCTTTATTTCCATGGACTGCTTTTCTTTTCTTTTTCAAACTATTATAGCTTGTTCTAGAAATTGATCAATAATTTTCTTGTGTGTTCCCAGCTAGAAGACTTTGACGTCCCTCCTCTTGTGCTGAACAACTTTCTTATTAACCGAGAAGCAGTTCTCCAAACCACACTGCCAAATAACTGGTGTTACATACTGCCAAGGTGGGCGGATGGTAGTTTGTCTGTGTAAATACATTTTTGTGAAGGTTTCGTTATTGGGCAGGAGAGTTGCAGTGATCTCAGTGACCAAAATCCTGTGTTTGGTGAGAGGGGGAAAAATTAGGGGTAACAAGTGAGCCTAAAATGTGAAAACGCCACTGTAGAGTCCCTTAGAGATGTCAGTGAGCCCAGTTTAGTTCAGGAAGTTGTTACCTCATTCTGAAAATGTAAAATATTCTGATAAAGGTCATAAAATGTAAGTGTTAATATCTAATTGCTCACGAGAAATGCTATAACCACTTATAAAACATGGTGCTGAATAACATGGTTAACATCATTTAGAGTGGTGTGTGTGTGTATTGTGTGTGTAAGCTTAGCATGAAGCGGGGCCAGATAATCAGCGTCAGTCGTAAGGTGCCTCAGGAGTGTCCATTCCAGTCTTACTCCAAACTTCAGGATCACTGGAGAAACATGGTATAAATCAGCTTCATAATCACACACACACTCTCACTCACTCACAGATACTCTCTCTCTCAAACACTCACACACATTCTCGCTCACTCCACTTTTCTGAAAATCACCTTTTAATGCAGACCGTATGTGTTTGTTTATTTCAAAGCTTACACTTTTTGTGAGAATCGAGACTTTCACCTGTTTCTGTAAATATTTAACCAGTTTTTGTGCTGAATGGAGACTAAATGTTCAGCATTTTACAAATATACTAATGCATTCATTGCTGTATTTTAAGTCCCAGCTTTAAGATTCCCTCACAAACGGCATTTTTATCTCTACTTTTACACCTTTACACCCCCCAGCTTTGACTGCCCTCTGTACAAATATGGTATTGGATGTCATCATTATTCCCCACTCCAGACACGGCTATCAAGATTGACTTGAATAATGTCATCGGGGAATTACGCTTCGGTTTACAGGCGTCATTAATTTTGATATTAGACCTTTGTTCTCCTGTTTAAATTTCTCCCAAAGGGACTGTATTTCTTATCGCATCCTCTCTCTTTTTTTAAGACAAGTGCAGCTCTTGCGTGTTTTCTTTGTCTGATGCCTTTTCTCACCATGTGTTTTCCATTCGCTCAGTGTTTTCTCCAAAGGTTTTATCACCTTCACTCTCATGCGTGTGTAAATCTAGTGTCACTATGATGACGGCTCACTAAGACACACGCTAAGCTTTGTAGAACCCGCTGTATGTGGGAGACAGAAAATCAGAGAAACTGTGTGTGCCTGTGTGCGTGCGTGCGTGCGTGCGCCGACTATTCACTTTGTTTACTGTAGAACTTGAAATCTAACCTTTGATCACAAACAAGCCTCTATATGCCGGCTGAGCCAATTACTGGATTCTGCTGCATATTCTATCTCACACACACAAACACACAGTCATGTTTTTCTATCTTTACAATGTCATTCCAATCACTCTTTTAGGAGCTTTTCTAGATCAGCATTCCTCCTCTTGAGGACCAGCACTCTCATACAAAAATGTCAGAGCAAAGTCAGAAAAGCATGATCTCTCTCTCTCTCTCTCTCTCTCTCTCTCTGTCTCATGTTGATATCTTTGTGAGATCTTCCACTGACTCCATAATACCGCATCGTAACCAAAAGTATATATTTTTTTTATCTTGAAATTTGTAACGTCTTGTATTTTCTATCAGACTTCGCATGAAGATAGGTCCTCAACTAGATGCAAAAATCTGACAGTTCTGAGGTTTCCTATCTGTTAGACGACTATCAGATAAATCATTACAAATGTGTAAAAATCACTCTCTCTCGCTCTCTCTCCCACACACAGAACACACACAGTCACATCTTAATATATACGAGGTCCTCCTGTCAACTCCCATAATGACTAGATGTAAATAATACTACAGCTAAACCAAAGCATAAACTCAAAAACTCAAACTCAAAGTTTTCCTAAAACAACTTTTCTATTTTTCATCAACCCTCACATGATAAAATGACCTAAAATAGCTGCAAAAACTCTCAGGTTTTCCTCTCAGTCCCCACAAATACTTTCCTCTCTCCCTCTCACACACACATACACTCACACACCGAATCTAAACCAGCTGTTTAGATGAGTCAGGATATTTTATATTGATTGTGCATCAGTAGTTCCTTCCAAACACACATTCCTAATCCTACACTACATCAGCTATGCCTTTCCTTTTCATTAGGGCACATCTGGGCCTGTGTCTCTGTAGGAACGTTTAGTGAGTATTTTATTGCCCGTGAGGCATCACTGCAGGTATCGCTTGCAGAGAAATATGGTTTTGGAGAGTTCACCACTCTCCGATTCCATGGTCTATATGAAATAAAACTCTCTCACACTTAGTTGAAATAAAGTTCAGCGGAGCGTCGTGCCCTGACATGACTTGCCTGCCATATCTTTGTGTCCTGCAGAACATCTACAGAGTGATGGTGGAGATTAATGCTCTTCAGCGTTGTGTTTCACATTTACAAGTGATGAGATGCGCTGCAGAAAATATGAATCCTCCAAATCCCCTGTAGAGAAATCATTCTGTTTTTCTCTTTCTCTCTAGTATGGGTATCATCTGCCTCCACTGAATGAAGATGAGGTGGTTTACTGCAGCGTGTATTTTAGAGCTCTTGGTGAGAAGCTTTTCACGTATCTTGTTTTGGGATCATTCCTTCATTACTTGACTCGGTTTTTAGCCTTTCTCTGTGGTTTCCATATTTATATATTTTAGGCCTCACTTGAATATTTTTGTCTTCATTCAGGCGCCAGTGTCTGTGATAATATCTATTCAAAGTGTCAGCTTACTTCCCTGAAATATAATCTTAAACCGCCAGATCAGCAACCGTGCAATAATCACAGAATGCTGTCGTATTAATTATCGTTTTTATTGTTGTTAATCTCTAGTATTTTTTAATTAGTGTCTTGTTCAGGTCCGTGTCCTTAACCTTAAGATCAGATACCCGCTCAGTTGCATTCGCATTCAGCCAGTGCAGAGATTTCCCCGAGTTGACCTGCAGGGGTCGCTTGAAGCCTTCATGTCAGATCTGAGCAAACTCCTGGAGAATGTTTGTGGCTCTCCTGTCCAAATGACTAGAAGTCCCAGCTACCACACTGCAGAACTAAGAAGACCTGTGTGTCAGGTTTGCACAATTGCAAGAAATGTAATCATTACACATTTACTTATACAGTAGTTTACTTATCACACAAACGCCTTTTGCGGACGATGCACTAAACTCATTTGAAAGAGGCTGATTTAGAAATGGGCTGCATAAATCATGGTCTATTGATTTATTGAGCAGGGTTATATAGGGGATGGAACAGATTTTGTACAGCTGAATTGACTCCAGGCAGATTATCTTGTGTTCAGATAATTAGATTATACAGAACGACTGCAAATTCATAACACAAGTTCAAACCCATATTTTAGGTGGATTAGCACGGGATGACAAATAAAGCTCAAAACAATTCACATTTATGGTAATCACACGCTCCATGTTTAAATCTGGTCTTCTGAGAGCAATCTGTAACAGAGTCTGGGCTTCCTTTTGTGAAGTTCTCTAGAATTTAGTTTTCAGTAATAACACATTGTTCAGGCTCGAGTGTTTGTGTATCTGGCAGACACTCTCTTTGGCCACTGCTGGGCGGTGAGATTGTGAACGCACATTGATTGTTGCGAATACTTTAATACCTCAGAGTTGGGTTTTCAATCGGGGTCGGCGCGACTCCTTCTTCACCCCGGACTGGAGGAATAATAACCCGGCTGCCCCAGTGTGCTCTTAAAATTGGCAGAGAGGCTGTGAACATTTCCCTGTTCATAGATGATAAATTACTGCTCGAAACCAGAGCATGCAAGGGGGAGAAGCTGCTCACTTGCTCACTTTCCCTCTCTCTCTCCGTCTGACACACACTTATACACCCACACCACACACACTTAGTGTGTATATACATTGGACCGTGCCGTCTGATGTAGTTTTCCATTGAGGACTCCTCGTCCCAACCTTCTGAATAATACAAAGGTGACCACATGACAAAAACACACTGTACAAACTCAGAATTTCCAGGCAGAACAATAACTGACCCTGCATTAGGTCATTTCCTCCCAACTGGGTTTGCCGTCCACAGATGGAGGGGGAGGAGGAAAAAAATGACTAGCACGTCTGCCAGCCGAATAGGCTTTATTTATGCTGGCCCAGGTTCACTTTGGTGTTATTAAACTATGACAAACGAAGCGGAACGTGATGGGAAAAACTATTTGTGTCAATCCTGAGAGTTAGTGCAGATGGAGAGAGAGGGTGGGACTGCACTTTAGCTCTCTCGGGCACTGATGATTGATAATTGAATGACAGACCAACCGCTATGATGCAGTGATGTGGATAAGATTGTGGGTCGCATTCACGAAACAGAGGCAAAGGAGTTTATGATGTTATGTTTTGAACGTTTAGTGGGTTGAGTAGGAATTAAAATAAATATCTGTTACTCCGAATAACACATATATAACAAATTTTCCTCATCAGCTGCAGCCCTCCCAATCTCAAGCCTCCCAAGTCTTTTTATTGTGTGCAATATAACTATTTTATACGTTTTATATTAATAGTAATTATAAAAAGATTAATTATGAAAAGCTTTCACAAATCTGAACGTGTTTATCGTCTCTCGAGGTAACGAGAGCTTCCTTTTAAAGTCTCACATTCTTATTTCCCTCAATTTCCAGGTCTCCAGTGCCCCACCTGCTAATCTGACCACGACATTCAGCGGCAGGCTCGTTCTGACCCAGCTTCCCAGCAGCCGTCCCTTGGGGAAGGAGACTCTTTCTGGATTATCGTCTCATTGGCCCCTTAGCCAGCCTCTAAATCTCACCAACAAGTCTGCCATCTTCGAGTCTTCGCCCTGCAGTAGCACAATGCCACGCTTACTTCCTCGTCCTCTGCCACCCTCCATCTCTCCTTCTTCCCACGTTTCACCCATGCAGTCCCGCCATCCATCCAAATTAGTTCCCATCTTCAAGAACAAGTCTCTCCCCCTCCATGTAAACATCACTAAGATTGTGGCAGAGAAGCGGCAGAAGCAGGCGGAGGCCGAGTGCAGACTCGTGTCTGGAGTAGAAGTTAAAAGACCTCAACCTTCCTCCTTAACCTCCTTTTCCTCTTTTCCTTCTTCTTCATCATCATCATCATCCTTCGCTCCTGCTAACCTTCCTTTGAAGTCGAGGTTGCCGCCCGCACGCAGAGGGTCTGTACTCGTAAACTCCCAAACACAGCCATCCCCCGGAACCAGTGTGAAAGACCTCCCGAAAAACAGAAGAGGAGTGAGCATCTGACCCCTACATCACTTCCTAAATCTAATGACAAAGTGGTTTGAACTGTGGTGTCTAGCAAGATCTAATTTAGTTTTTCAGTCTTGTTTGGCGTCTGTTTTTCATGTTAAACTAACTGTGCACTGAGAAACTATTTAGTTAATTAAAGAACTTTTAACACTGTAGGTGTTGATTTAATACATGAGATTATACAGCAAAAACGTCTACAAATATTCACTTATGATCTCATCTCAGGGAGACACGTGTGAGTCACAGCCAAAGAAACCAAAAGTCAGTGTGCAGGAAGTGGATGTGGCACAGTACGCAAAAAACAATCAGGTAATCCATCACTATTACGTTTTCCACATTCAGCAGACGCCCTAAGGGCCTGTGTCAACCAAGCCTGTTTTTTTGGAGTGGTCCAAACCCCACTTGCTGAGCACTTCTACGTTTGTTTCTGTTTCATGTAAACAGTGCAGCTTGTTTCTTTGAGATTGGTACTTTAGTTGAGATTACTTTACAACGGAGACAAATTGCATCTTGGCATTAGTGGCAGCGTTTGAACTAGATACACGTCTTCGAGATGCAGTGATTGGGTGCATGAGGTAAACCATGCAAGAAAACAGCTGGGAGAGTACCAACAAAAGCCAAAATAAGCTGCTCCAGATACGCCACCATTTGTAGTGAGTTTTTGACTCTGTATGTCCCGCCCCTTTCTCGATTTTGATTGGCTAGCAAGAGAGAAGTGACATTGACGAGCCCAGCGCTGCTCTAATACTGAAATGGTTTTCAACTTGAAGCTATCTGAGCACTACGGTAAAATAACGTCTCCACCAGCGTTTTATTTCCACTGAAGGCGCTTAGCGCTCTGAACACTGAAGCTCATAGCATTTTGGTGGACACAGGCCCTTATCCAGGGCGACTTCTGGTTACTTTTTACAGGGACAGTCTTGTTGGAGCAACTTGAGGTTAACGGTCTTGCTCAGGCCTCCAGTGGTGGTAGTGCAGGCAGTGAGATAGAGCCTACGACCTCCTGGTCCATGAACAAATCATTTTAACCGTAGGCCAACCCCACTCACCAGTCCCATTTCCACCATTAGGTTTGGATTTTTCGTCCATTTTGCATTTATTTACATGGTTAGCAAAGAGAATAATTAATCTGACATTAACACTCCAGAAACAGCAATATAACAAACCACAAGACAAAAGATCCCGGATTATGTGGCAAGGAATTAGCTCTGTCATTTGGATGCTGTCAAATGATCCATTCCTCTGATCTCTTTTTATGCCTAAATCTTCATAAATTCATTCCCCTCATTTGCAGGAGAGCGAGCGCGACAAGAGAATCAATTTGATTTAGTGTCCGTCAGTCTCTCGGGCTCGCAGCTCGCCGACAAAATGAATTGTCTGGCTGCGTCTCTAAATGAAATCCATTACAAGCTTGGCATGAGTTCCTGACCAGGATTAGATGCCATTAAGAGGAACGAGCGGCCGATGAATCATCTTGGTGCTGACGGGTGGAAATGAAGGATGGCAGAGCTGAAGTGCACAGTAACGCACAGCTCTGCCCACCTGTTACTCACAGCCTCTCTATGGCTCTATGATATTAGATTCCTTTAATAAATTAATAATTAGTTATTAATTCCACTAATATTGGCACAGAATTTAGTGTGTTTACTATCTGCTTTTTTTTTTACATTGTTAGATTATATTTTATAGAATATCTGTGTGTATCTATATATACCTCTGTACTAAAATTCTCAAACATTAAAGGCGAAACTGATTTTTTTCTGCCACAGCTGGCTAAGGTCAACGCTGCCACTCTGCAGGCCTGGCTGAGAGGTCGTGGGGTCACCGTGCGCTCAAAGGACAAGAAGGAGGAGCTGGTGTCGAAGGTCATGCGCTGCCTGTGTGAGCCGTGAGTGAGTCGCGAGGGCGCAGGTGTAAGGTTCCCTCTGGCAGGTAATCTACACCAAACGGACAGCCACGAACTTTTCCACAGTTCCACAACTAGACTGAATGTTAGCTGTGTTGCTTCCCCAGCACTTTTTCGTCCCTGACTGAAGTTGCTTTTTGATCTCATCCTATATACTTAGATGATATAAGTTTAAAATCTCGTTTGTTTATTTGTCTTTATGACTGCAGTGTTCATCACTAGTTTCGTTGTTGTATGTGGATTTGAACTAGAAACATCGTTTGGTTTGTGGAGATTCTAAAAGAAAAATCTCCTATAAACAAGATTAAATATTATATTAATTCTATGATACACCTTAAAAGTAATTACATGTTTATACAATAGATTACAATAAATTAAATGTCAATATATATCGTTTATATTTCGTACTATGGGATATATTGTATATTAATAATATGTTGTATAACTGTATATATTGTATTTATTTGTTTTAAACATTCATTTGCCCTTCCGTGCAAACCTTTATTTGCTTGCTTGCATGAACTTGTGATAATTAATTAATAAACTAATTAGTAACTGAGAAATTTGAAGTGTTAAATAACATCAAGTAGCTCCTGCTTTTTGACGCTAATAACTTGTATAAAGCAACGCGAATGGACTAAGGAGCTTCTCTGAGTGATCTTTCGTTGAGACTCACACAGAGAATTTCAGATGACAGCAGGGGCGAGGCCCTGCCACCGCAGAGAAGAGCATGATGCAAGTGCAAACGAGAGCTCCAAACGTCGGCTCGGGTCTGCGCTAACGACCCTGCCGATGACGGCGAGCGGAGAGCTGGAGGATTTTTTTTTTTTTTGACTGAAATGGAAATGGCTCCCTCACACCACTTTGATGGCTAATGAAGGAGCCAAAAACTTTCACAGCTTTCAGCCAGTCGGAAAAAGCACCGGCCTTTTTGACACCTCTTACTTACAAAAGGCTAATGACATGAACAAATCTGATTTGCGGAGCTGCGCAGCAAGAGGAGTTCACACCAGGGCAAAGGCTGCAGCATTTCTGGGTGCAAGTTTGAGGTTTCTTTATTCGAGCTGGGTTTTTTAAGTGGTTCGCATGTTTTTTAACATTGAAGATTTTAATTTAAAGCAGACCTTCCCCCGTTTTTCCTTGCTGCAGCGTGGCTGTTTGTGATTATCCTAAACGCTCATATGTGCCCATACTGTATTGATAGAATGTGTTATTTGTGACAGTTGAGGGCTGTTTTCGCAGTTATTGGCGGCATCGTTTTCGGCATTAGCACTTGAGCGCATGTGAAATTGGCCATGTGGTTGGAGATTACCAGGAAACGTACGGGTTTAGACCTTCCGCAGAAAGTGGACCCATGCCAGGATAAGCTTGGCACATGTGCGACAAGAAGCTTTAAGGCTAAGACTAGATTTCTTACCAAAGCCGTTTGGAATGCACTGGTGTATTTTCAGTTTTGTCAGTCATTTATCCAAGCGTCCTTGGCGCCCTTCGACTTCCCTTCATTCTGTCAGTCAGTGTCCTGTCACACACTTTACCCCTAAGAGACCCTCACTGCTTCCTCTGTTTTCAAAGGACAAAAACACTAACACTCTTTTTTTCGTTCTTCAGTTTCCCAGAAGCAGGTGTGTATGGGCCCAGCTGGGCTGCCTGTTCGTTCATTCGCTTGTTCTTTCTTTCAGACCGATGCTTCTTTTAAAAACTCCCCTCCCATTTGAACAGCGGCCGCCGCGGGGCACGTAAACGCATTCCTCTCACTAAAACGTGCCGTGTCACGCTCCGGCGTTCTCGCTTCAGACCCTTGGGCCGAACTCACAGCTCCTATTCACTAGCATTCTGACCCGAGAACCTCCCGCTCGTTTCTGGATGACGGGAGTCGCATGTTAAATGGGGTCATTAAAGTTTATAGTTTTCAAGAGTGATGGGATAGAACCACAAAGGAAGGTGCAGACTGGTTTCGTTTTGTTTTGACTGTCCTGGGAAAACCTTGCAGTTCACAAAACAACAATTTGGAATGCATTTAGTGCCAATTTTTCCAATTAAAACTGGAGTCGAAGTGGTTTACCAAGAACACATGCTAAAGTACAGGATGTTTGGTGTTGGCTGCTATCCTCGGTTCTGCCAAAGTTGAGTTCAGTTATGTTTTGAGAAACTATTTTTAATAGCACTTAATTATGATTATTAATAATATCAACTTAATATTATCTTTTGAATTAAACACAACTACAAGGCAACTGTCTGTGCAGTTTCTTTACCAAACTTCCAACACACAAATCGGGCCAAACTTCCACAGTCCAGAAGAAAAAATATTTCATCCATATTTCAGGAAAAACGTTAAAAATTCCCGAAAGGAGAAAGCACATCGTCATCTGTCGTGCATTTATGAATTTACAGCTGGATTAACAATTCCTCACATTGTATTTATATTCAGCTGAGCATGTTTTTAAATTTATTACATAGGCTCAGTCACCTAGAACAGTGCTATAGGCTGAAACAGAACACCCACATCGCTTTGACACATGGATCGGTCACAGTCTGTGAATTCTTCTGGGCGAGACACATGAACAGATCCAGCTGAGCGGCCAAATGGAAGAGCTTCTTCATGTTGGAAGCATGTTTAATGCGTATCAGACCCAAGAGGCCGGCAGCTGACTGACGTCATGCGTCTGTTCCGGTTCTAGTTGACTCTTCTTGTGCGAGACACTAGAATCTGAGAGTTTGAAGTGTTGCAGCCCATGAGCTTGGAGGTTCGAATCTCAGTAGAGCCTAAAAAACAACGTTGGGGCCCGTGAGCAAGGCCCTTAACCCTGGGTTTCTTCAGGAATACCTGTAATTAAGAGATGAAGAACACACTAGATATGTGGTTATGAATGCTCTAAATTTTTAATATTGAGTGGGGTGTAAACCACAAGTTCAATCACGATGCAATAGTGCTGGGCGATAAAACGATCTCGATATTTTATCGAGAGAAATGTGATGGCGATAACGATGATAAACGTGAGCTATAAAATTCGATCACACTTGTTTGTCCACTATGCAACAGCGCCTTGAGATAGACAGTATCTTTGGCTGATCACGTAGCTTGGCATAACAAAGTGGTCGCGTGCCGAGATTGACGCGTCCGCTGAGCATGTCGTCATAAATTTACGCGAGTTGCAGTGCCAGCAACAATTGGGGCGGCTGTATGTTAAAGTTTAGCCACGTGACATCAGCATCGTTGTTTACCATCAACACGGCTGAACGGTTTCGCCGTCTTTTGTGCACCTCTGTAACATCCGAATACAAATAATTTTTATCTTTTTTCCCTCATTTCACAGCAAAATGTTTTCTCGCGCTGCCGCTTTCTACTTCTTCCTATTCTTCTGTCACTTAACGGCGGACTGCATGCTTTTATGGTGTACACTGCCATCTGTTGGAGTCCTCAAGAATAACAAAAAGTATGCGCGCAAGTATAGTCAGTACACTTTGCGTAGCAGCAGCGTCCACAAGTGCACCTGTCACTTAGCGTTAAGTATACCACGGCTCTAAGAAAAGATGTCGGGCAACCAGAACGCCGCGGTGAGTGAAGAAGGAAATGAAATGAAAATGCAGGGTTTTCCGCAGTGCTTTATAGTTACGGTGGCCGCTTTGACAACAAATGCGTCCCGCCTTAACTACGTCTGCCTGAGAAATAAATAATAAAATACGAATGTGAAAGCACCCGATGAGGCTTTTCGTAACTTAGCAACAACAAGCACAGAGAAAATGCTCTGGAAGTGAGATGTTGACAGCTCTCTTTTGCTGTTTTTTGGCAGCGGCTATTTTTAAAACAAATCCTATGAGTGCTAAGGGCCTTTAGCGGAAAAAATAAAATAAAATTTTGCCTCAGTGCTCAGAGCGCTTTAAGTAGAAATTTGTTGAAATTATTTGTTTAATATTGTTTGATTATTTTACCTTGTTCATTTAGTCTGTATAAGAATCCCGAAAAACCACAATATGACAATATATTGTGATAATTATCAAAATCGATCAATATGCCAAAAAATATTGTGATAATGTTTTTGTTCATATCACCCAGCTCTACGATACAATATTATATAGGTGGAGTGGACAAAGATTCAATGTCTGACACCTTTGTAGATATCCCAAGTCTGTTAGCACAGGATTTTGATTTGGTTCAATTCAGGAGGCAGTAAGTGATATGAGACTGTATGAAATGTTCATTTAACACACTTCAATTTATATCAAATCATATTTAGAGCAACTAAAATAACATTTGACATTTTTATTCCAGAACTCCACCAGACATTTAACTGGGAAATAATCTTCTCTTTAAATAAAACAGCTATAAAAAGTTACATTAGAGTATCTGTGATGTCTGAACGATGTTTTCATTTTGAATCGCTGTTGTGATCTCATTGATCAATGAGTCGATATATCAATGTAGATCGATGTATCATTACACCACTGGGCCCTTGAGAAAGACCCATAACTCTTAAGTTGGGAAACTTTCCCTGTTTAGGAAACGGAAGTCACTCTACATAAGAGTGTAGTAAATGTAGAAAATGTAATATGAGATTTTGCACGTTTGTGGCGTGCTGTTCACCCTCCTCGCCACTAGGGACTCTCATATTCAAAAGTACAATAAGATCATCAGCTTCCGGTCAGCCAACATATTTTAGAACTCAGGGTTTCACGTGTTCCTTGCGAAGTATTGTACCTTGTTGCGCTCCGAGCCGTTTTGGAATTGTTGAACCTATTGTGTTTGTATTTGCCTCTTTTCTTGGACCTCGATTTTTGCCTCCTCTTTGATACCTGCCTAGCCTGTGTTTGTGAACTTTGGACTGTTGAAAGATTTATACGTTTGGATTCCCTTTGAGGAATCGGTTCGCTGGCATTCGACCCCTGTTCTGTTTGACTCTGTGATTCATTGGAAACCGCTCCGCAGCTGAGTCTTGCCTTTCTGAGTGTTTTGTTACAATGTTGCTTTCGTTTAATTTCCCGTCTTTGTTGAGTGTTTCTATAATCAACCTCTTTACTGCAGAATAAGCCCAGACAAGTACTCTGCAGTGATCGAACTCTTACAGTACAGTATCACGGAGAGTTGATCTGTCCTGGCTGAGTGTAATTGCTTAAGAGGCAACAAATCCTGCCTCATCATGCCTCTGGTGTTTAATAGGGCACATTACTCCTCATCTTCTGGATGGATTCCACTGTTCTGGGTTGTTTTGGTGCTTTTACACTCAGTGTGTGGACACGTTTTTGAGAACGTGATCAGTGCTCGTGTTCTTTTCACCGCAAATGGTGGCTAAGTACCCAAAGTTTCTTTGCCACTAGGACCTTCTTGAACATATCATCTACCCTCCTCAGGAGTATTTCTCAGCTTATCTCTCTTTACCTTTTATAACCGTAACTCTGGCTGTTTACAATCTTTTCTGGAATAGTTTGCAACTGGTTTTGTTCTATACAACAGCATTGAGTTAGATTATTTCACTACTTTTTATTTGCTTTGTAGCTGTTTTTACATTGCGTGTATGGATATATTTATCAAAAGCATGACCGGGGTACTTGGTTTTTCATCTGCATTGTGTGTTATGCTTTAGCTTGTACCATCTTTGGCGCCAAAAGCAGTGCCAGGAAACTGTAAACTGCTGGTTGGTCAGTAGGGCTGGGCGATTTGACCAAAATCTCATGTTCCAATGTCATTTCATATCCAGATAACACTATATATTACAATATAGTCCATTTTCTATAAATTCTGTGGGACTTTCACAAGCAAAATCTTGTGTCTGTGCTCAACACGTGCGCTCATGTGGAATGCCAAAGGTGCCACAATTCACCTATATTTTTTTACACAATTGACAGTAAAACACTCGTTTTTTATGCTGTTTTATTCATTAAAAATTGTGTTTTTTGTGGCGCTCTAATATACTGGCACTTTTTACACCGTGTTTTGCAGCTGTAAAAGGCAGTGCGGAGTGTTTCGAGCACGAGTGTAGGAAGAGTTGAGCACGCACAGACACAAGATTTTGTTTGTGAATTTAGAATTTAGAATTAAGACATAAATTTAATACCATAGTATTCTCTGTGTCTACATTCATGTGGCGCTGTTGTGACTACTGCAAACCATCATCCAAACCATGATCAAATATTGCTGTGAACAGGGTAACAGCAACACACGAAATAAACAATAGTGTTTAATATGAAAAGAGAGACGTTTTAATTTCATCATCTGATATATTTTGTCATATCGCACAGCCCCACTGATCAGACGCTGATCGGAGTGTCACAGATGTGACAGCATTAACATAACGGACCAATTTAGCTTCCAAGACACTTTGCAATGTTGCACATTTCCCTTTCTTTTTGGATAATCTTGGCTCTGGTTGTCTACAATATTTTTTGCCGGAACAGTGTGACTTGGTTTTATCTTGTGCAACTGCTTTGACTTAGATAATGTTACTACACCACGACTGCCACTGTTGCACCAAATCCTTCTCTCACAGAAACATTTTCAGATGGAGAATAACACCGTTCTGGAACTTGTTTCTCTCAAACCGGTCCAGGCCAGAGGTGCAGCAATGTTGCCTGACAACTGCGACTAGTTGAGCTTTAATGGGGTTTCGAGAGGTTTATTTGTGGACTGCACCTTAAGGAGTGGTCATTAAATTCCTATTTATTTTGAGTAGTGGACGAAAACCTATGATTGCTACACGTAGACACCATGTCTGAGTCATACAGGAAAGTGCGTATTATAACTGTAAATGGTCTTAAGCGGTTATGGTAGAGAAACTGGTGTTGCCAGTGGGACAATGGGGAGGTTGTATTCAAATAGCAGTGGAGCGGAAAAGAGGAGGTGGATATGGGGTGACTGCATAAAGGAGTCGAGTGTATTGAAATGCGTCTCCATGGAATTCTTTTAGACCGTGTCAAGACCCTGGCCTTGGCATCATACACTGAAGCTTTACACTAATCTCAAGGAAGCGGTTAGCACATTTAGGGCTTAGGATGGAGCCTGGGAGCTCTTTTAGCTCTGCCTTTCTGCTCCATTCCGGGATGCGCGGTTTATTCCTTTACCAACACAAAACAGAACCATCTGAGAGGAGCGTGAAACGCATGGCAACACAACAGAATAAAGTCACTAACGAATAAGACTGATTCCGTTGGTGTTAAAACTCTTCTGCTTATTACTCACTACTTAGTCTGAAAATGAGAACATAATTTCTGTTAATTTCTTACATATTTTCAGTAAAGTGAATTTGAGATTTGATATTTGAAGTAAGATATGTCAGTGTCTTGAGACAATGCATTATTTATTTTAGTTCCGTATACTGACAGCACACCATCCAATAGACTTATTTTATTTACCTTAATACAAGTTTTTTATGACCTTGTAGTAGAAGTCTGTCCATATAGCTGGACACTGGAGTTGAAGAGGTTAAAATGAAGAGAAGGGGTTACATTTAAGATGCATTTTCTAAATTCAAGATTTTTTAAAGCTTTACATTATTTTATTTTATAATAATAATTTTATTTATTTATTTTTAATTAATTAATTAATTGCTTGCAATGTGAGGATGCAAAAAGGGAAAGTACAGTTACACTTAAATGTGTTAGATGTTAAATATATTCATTGTCAAAAGTAAAATGTGTTCACTGATCCAGAAGTTTCAGTCTGGAGACATCTGCTCACTATCATGTTTCCTGCCTGACATTTTTGCCAGAGAAGCCTTTAGCTGTTGCTTGATTTTCCTCAGCTTGAACGTTCTGAATGAGGACCAGAGCAGGGGAGTCGAAGGTAAAGTCGGCCATATTGTCTATTCAAGTGAAATATCACAAATACCACCACCACCCCCTTTATAATGCTGCTCTCGTCCGGGGGTTTGGGGGAGAGGGGAATGCGTATATCTGGCGGTCACTGCCAAGCGTAAAAATGCTCCATTGTGCTTTTGAACTCGGTGAACTGTGGCACAGGCGTAAGAATGGCCTCTGTTCAAACAGAGTGCCTGGAGAAAAAGAAATGTTATCTGGAGCATTTCATGGCCATTACTTTAGGGGCAGAACAGACTCAGCGTCGGTGAGGCTGCTTATTCGTGAAATGACTGAAACTCTTGAAAACCAGTTTATGCATGGCAATGGGGCACAAGGTGATGTTGTTATTAAAACCAGGGTAATTAATCCAGGCACGTAGTGTATTTAACCTAGAATTCACATCTTTCCTGTATTTCCTGATAGAACATGATATGTAGTGGAAGTTTTGTCCAGCTGTGGAGTGAAGATTTCCATTTAAAACATACTAAAATTTTAGGATTGAGGCTTGTTCTAGAATGCCTTTCTCTCTTTGAATTATTGTGAAGGTCACCTAGTAGCAGGACATTTCTTTACAGACCGGGTTGTGTATTGGTGTCTGACTCCATTCTTCCTCCATTAATACCACTATTGGGTTCCTATGGTAGGACTAAGTCAGTCTTTTAAAATGGTGTAATGTAAATAGGGAATTTTCTGTGACTCAGGAAATAACTTCTTAATCACTGATCACTAAGACACAACTACGCCAATAAACAATATTACTGTAACAGAGCACTAACAGTTAAGTTTACAAGCTATTTTGTGCACGTCTTTCAAACTCTTCATAGTCAGATTAAAAATAATCAAAAATACATTTGACTAAACACTTTATGCAGTTTGTCTTTTATCATCACTGCCCGTCTTTTAGAAAACATCTAGAGCGAACACAAGCTTCTTTGCTAGAATATAACACATTATATAAAGTTAACAGTTGGTAGCATAACAGTTAGGGAGTTTGTCCCGTGATCGGAAGGTACCACTGAGAACCTCAAGAGCTAGACACCGTCCCCAAGCGCTGCTCCCATGTCAGCTGCCTACTGCTCTTTCACTGATTGATCAAATCCAGAGGTCACATATAGATAGGACCAACTATTAACATTAGCAGTAGTTAACGTCCTGAGTGAGGTGTGTTTTAGATATTTTTCTAAGTCTACAAAAAATCCCTCTTGTTCTGCCGAGATCCTAATTACCTTAATACCAGTATTATTTGAATGAATAATTAGAAACTTCAGTATGAGGGTAAAAGATTAGAGCGGCTTCAGTAAGATAGTGAGTCATGATTTCAGAGTTTGTTAGGCTGTGATGTTCAGGTTTCACTGGCATAAGAAAAGTTCAGCCATTGTCATTCTCCAGTACAAAAACATTTTACTACGCAGCACATTTTTTATCTTTGTGAGTTGTATTGTTTTGTGTCTTTATCAGAAAGGACACACTTACAGCATTTAAAAATGACATGATTTATTCTTGCATAGTCATTTATTCCACTCAGCTCAGAGTGTTTTTCTACAGTTTCAGTGTCAGTGCGCTTTATCTGCCCTTCAAGAGGAACACGCTGCATGCTGACCACACAGTACCTGCTGTATTCTTTGCTTTGGCCTGGGTTTTTCACTCACCCTATCTCTAAATACTCGGTGATAACAGGTCAATAATGGATTTTACTGAAACTACTTCAAAATATTGTGGATTTGAATTTTAATTTCAGCAGTACATGATGAATAATGTGTATTTCTCTTTTGGGAGGAAGATCTCTGTAGGAATTTAACAGTAAATATGTTGCCAATAAGGTAATTAAAGGTAGTCTGAAATTTAATGAGTCTTTATGTCTCACTGATCCCTTGTTTCAACAGAACATTTCCCAGAAAAGAAATGTTTTTGTATAAACTTAGGTCAGTTCTCGGTAGAAGCTTGTATTTTCTTCGTAGTTCACCTGACAGCACCTGAAAGTGAATGAGATCTCATTTCAGGCCTTTAATCAAAAAGAGAGAAACCTAATTTTAAGCATCATAAGCTTCAGCTTCAGTAAACTTATTTCACTGGAAGTGTCTGAATCTTATTTCTGAAACCAGCAGCTTGCTACAAGCCTGCCCTAATTCTGAAAACATGGAGGGAAAAAATGCCAGTCAATCCAAAAGCACTTGGCAGAAAGAATTGGGACCCACAATGTTGGCTGATTTAGTTCAATCCTACAGAAAATAAAAGAAATAAGCCTTTGTGGCCTCTGATTGCTGCCACAAAAGAGTGCTGTCTCCACTCCCAGCGTGGGGGATTAGGGAAAGTTGTGTGAATGGGAAATGCTTGTGTGATGATTGCCTTGGGGATGGGACATGCAGTAACAAGCCCGCTTAATCCCACCTGTAAGAATATACGGACCAGACCAGACCAGACCTGTCGAATGTACTATCATAGCACTGTTTAAGATACTGTATTTTAATGTTATAAAAAATATTTTACAGTAATTAGATGTGAGCAAAATAGTCATAGTCAACTGAGAACCCTTTCATAGTACATTTTTTGATGAATGAAATTCATCTATGGTAATTCTTTGACAAACAGGGTCATTACATCTAATCTTTGTGTTTATATCTTCCCTGTTCTATATAGACCTAAGGATGTGGGATAGTCATTTCTGACAATAAAAACAAGTTTTTCAATGTAGAATAGCATCCTTTATTTTAAGTTCCATTTTGGTGTTACATTTAATCCAATGCAGTAGCTTTGTGGTGCTCTTCTTCCTCTTTTAAGCAATGAAGTACAAAGTGGCAACTGTTTTTGTTTTTTCTGAACAAGCCCCAATTCAACAATGTTTTACAAAATGTAACTGAAAACATCAGATATCAAACTCTAATCAAACTGTTGAAGTCTCTGCGAGAATTCTTTTTTACTAGCACTACACTCACACTCATCCACGGCTCTGCTATTCACTGATGACCTGATAATAACTTTCTTCAGGTGTGTTAAATTGGAAACACTGTGGGGTGTTCATAAAAGCTCGAACCACTTAGTCGTACATTCTCACATAAATAGAGGTGTTTGAAGTCTTCCTCCATGCATTCTTCCTGCTGAATGTTCAAATTCTAAACGAACAAGATATTGTATTTTGTACCGACTCTGGGCTTAACGAAGGTCTAGAATCTGTCTTACCTTGAGGCAGCTTTACCCTCGACAGAACTTCTCCAAACAGATAAACTCTGCTGCCCAGAATGCCTCAGTGTTTACTGCCCACCTGTTGCTGTTGAAACCACATACACAAATGTTTTTAGAAAAAATACCAAGCTTCATTCTTTCTGTTGTATACAACAACATCTACCGGCTGTTCTGCCCACATATGTGCTCTCACTACTGAGTCTTGCCCTTTGCAACAAATAGTTTGATTGTTTCAGGTTGTTTCATATGCTGCTCTTGTTCTGCACCAGACCCTGGGAAGTTCTCAGGTGACATACTTCATGACTACAAGATTTAGACCAATGTCTTGGTCACCATAGATTTGTGACACTATACTCCCACTGTACTGAATTTCAGCTTCACAACCTCTTGAATGCTGTAGATGCTTATACTGACTTCTGGAATTTGACTAACCTCTTGGTCACCAGCAGATGATGTCGTATCACTAGAGCCTGCAGATTTGACCCTACAACCCTCTTGAGATGCTGTAGATAAGTATCTTATCACTGAATCACCAGATCCTGACCTACAACCTTGATGCCGTCCTTGTCTCCTGGTGCCTGGAATTTGACTTGGCCCTCTTGGTCTCCTGCTGGGCTCATCACGCTAAATGCCTCTCGACCCTGAGTTGACCCCACCCGCGCACCTCTGCCAGATAAGTGGCTCATCACCAAGCACTGGGTTGGCCCTACTAACCCCTCTTGGGTCTGCCAAATAAATGTCTCACTAGTCACCAGATCAGCCCAACTTCTTGAGTACCATGTTACAGATTTGACCCTACAACCTCTTGAATGTAACAGATAAGTATATCACTAGGCCACCAGGTTGACCTACAACCTCTTGGGTGTACTACCGATGACCTACTTCTCACCTAGTACAGATTTGACCTACAACACTCTTGGTCTGTAGATAAGTATCGTAATCACTAGACCTGAATCATTACCAACCTCTTGAATTCTTAGCAGATAAGTATAAATAATCACTAGACCTGGGTTGACCCTAACTTCCTCTTGGTCTGTATGATTAAAGTATCGTATCACTAGTCCACCAGATCTGACCCTACCAACCTCACCGGGTCTGTAAGGCTGAAGTAATAAATATCCACTAGATCCACCAGATCTGACCTACAACCTCTTCGGTCTGTGAATGAGTATAAATATCACTAGGCCACCAGATCTGACCCTACAACCTCTTGGTCTGTGGGCGATATCCTATATCACTGGCCACCAGTCTGATACAACCTCCTTGGTCTGTAGATAAGTGTCGTATCACTAGGCCTGGTTGACCCTACAACCTCTTGTGTATCCCTGCCGATAATGTCATCCTCACTAGACCACCAGATTTGACCTAACCTCAAATCCCATAGATGTCATCCTCACCATCACTAGTCCACCGCTATTTCTAACCTCTTGAGATGCTGTAGATAAGTATAAATATCACTAGTCCCACCGTCTGACCCCTACAACCTCTTGTGCCGACAACTATCCATGTACAGATTTGACCTACAACTAACCTCTTGGTCTGTAGATAAGTAACATATGGTATCACTAGGCCGCAGATCTGGCCTACAGCTTGCCTCTTGGTCTGTAGATGATATCTTCTCACCCTAAACCTGAATTTGACCTCTAGCCTTGGTCTGTAGATAAATGTCGTATCACTAGTCACCAGATCTGACCTACAACACTCTGTTCTGTAGATAAGTATCGTATCACTAGTCCACCAGATCTGACCCTACAACCTCTTGGTCACTGCAAGGTATAAATACTCATTATCACTAGACCACCAGATTTGACCCTACAACCTCTTGGTCTTTAGAATACTGTCCTTCTCCTCCTAATCACCAGATCTGACCCCTCTGGCCTCTTGGTCTGTGGGCCCCAATATCGTATCCGCAAACCCCTGAGACTAGGCTTCTGACCTCTCTTGAGTCTGTAGATAAAATGTCTCTTTAGACCACCACGACGGCCCTACAGCCTCTTGGTCTGTGAGTAGGCCTCTGTCACTAGTACCGATTTAGCCCTAACCCTCTTGGTCTTAACAGATAAGTATAAATCTGCTTCTCAGGCCACCAGTTGACCCTCTGACCTCTCTTGGTCTTGTGGGCCATTCATGTCTCTCTTCTGTCCCCAGATCTGACCACCTGACACCTTGGTCTTATTAGACCATCATTATATCTCACTAGTCACAAGATTTAACCCTACAACCTCTTGGTCTGTAGGTAAGTATCATCATCACCCTAGTACCAAATTGCCTCTGTCTCTAAACCTCCTAAAATGCGATATTCTAGTTTTGTATGTTTACTTTTTGGGCTCCCAATAAACAATTGGAAAAAAACAGTTCGGTTAGTCTGAGAAAGTGAGATGTTGTCCCAGTCACCAAAAACTGTCTTATGATCCCAGTCGTTATGTCTCGATCAACAGTGCTCTCTAAGGTTTATTCTGTCTACTGAGTCCATCTCTTTATGCATATCAGCTATTTATACGATACTTGTTTTAACTTGAAAAATGGAACCTCGATGAGAAAGGATGGCCTAGAAAAGCAACCCAACAATGAGGCTAGCAACCGCCCGCTTCCCTCGTAATCTAAAATCATAGATTCTTTCTGAGTTTTGTTGTATTAACATCTTGGCTTCATTTTAAAAAATTGGCTTGACTCTTTCATCAATCCTCTCTTTTTTTCAATTGTCCTAGATTTAGTGTGCAACAAAATCTTGAGAATAACAGAAAAATATCCCTTTGTAGTGAAAGGGACTGATGAGAGTGGACTCTGGCTGTGAGGCGGGCTCATACTACAGTGTTTCTCTTTCTAGTTCATAGTGATTCTTCCCTTCTCACTCTATCCACTTGTTAATTAATTCCTTCTTGCTTGCTTTTTGATCTCCTGGGGAACTTTAGCCCCGTTGAAGTATCAGTTGTTGTACTAATAACCTTCATTCTAAATTAATTGCATATACTTCTTGAGTCTCCCCATTATTTGGAATATGGACATTGTTTTTAGGATTTGTTATCAGTATTTCTTGCTCTTTAAATCCTCTGCATTAAGGTGCTGCTCCGGTATTTGAAATCTCTAGATTGCTGATTTTGTAGATTGAACCATTTCTCTTTCAAGACACACATTATCTGAAGTCTTTATTTGACAAGCAGGCGTTACATGTCTGCCAGCTTCTGGCCAATTCTCTTAAACGATCCACTTCGACTGTTTAAAACCTGTTGTTGCCCGGAGGATCATTAATCTCTGTGTTAGGTTGGTGGCAGGCATAAAATATCTAATTCGTTTCTTTTTAATGCTAAAACAAGCTCTTTAAGAAACGACTTTTTGTGAGTAACTTATATCATGACAGTAAACCAGAGTGTCGACTTGATGTAGTAGGACATTACTAACTGCCAACTGCTAATACTTGAACGTCAAAGTAGCTTCTCAAACTCTAGCTAGATTATAATAAATGCAATTCTTAAGCAATTAATGAGTTTGTGTTAGCCGCTTTGACAAAAGTGTTTTGAAATTAATAATTAAGCATGAGACATGGAAAGACACTCTTTATAAGTTTTCTTAAGCGACTATGGTAACTCCTTTTTGCTAGTTCATTAATTAAAAAAAATTCAAACAAAAGAAAATATCATCTACTGCATACATCTTATGGCTCGCTAGTTTGTTTGCATTGGAATGTGTTTATTATCTGCTAGCACAGTTTTTATATGAATATTGGCATGTAACATGGCAACAAAAATGTCATGCTTCATGTTTTGCTTTGGTTTTGGTGGATCTTTATTGGCCGACAGTGTGAAGTTGCAGGTTAAAATTCGAAATATTTGAAATCTTTGCAAATTTTAGAAGACACTCTTTACTGGAGTGACTTCCAATTCTAATTACAAGAATCTCAGTCTCCCTGAAGCAACCTGGGGTTACGTTTTTGGCTCAGGAGGCTAATGTTGAATTTGAACTGAATTTGAACCTACAACCACCAGGTTTCCTAACACTACCTCCACCACCCCCTGACAGCTGACCAATACGTGTCTGTCAGTTTTGCAACATTCATCACACACACTTTGAAATGATAAGGATATGTTTTTATTTGGAAAAGTTTTCGAGTGATTAAAATGAATTTTGGACGTGCATTTCTTTGGACATGGCGGAAAGACTCCCTCAGACAGATTAAAAATGCATGACTGACTATGTTTAGACAAAGTGTCAGTAATATTTCATTACTGTTGTGGTGTTTGGTTGGTATATGTTGACTATTTTGCTAGTACACGCGTAACAGTACCATTTGCTTGATGACCACAAATATTTTATCCAGTCTATAGTTTGATAGTCTGGAGCACCAGATTTTGTCCTTGGAAAGGTCAGAGCGATTGGATGTAGCGTGGTCATGGTTAAGAATGAGCTAAATTTTTGCCGGAGGCTCCTTAATAAAGTGAGCTTTAAGTTACATGCTTAAGATTCTCGAGAACGCATTTCCTCCCATTTGTCCAGGCCTTAGTGACTAACGGTGAGCCGCCGTGCTGGCAGCCTCCAAATCGCCTTGCGTTCTGGAAGCACTCACCTAAGTTATGCCTGAAGGAATGCGGAATGTTCTATTCCATCTGATTAGAAAAATCTGTTTGATACGACTTGCAGAGATCACTGTGTGCACTCTCGCCAGACCTTGAACAAGGCTCAGATTAAAGAGGAGAGATGAACTAGTGAAATATCTGGCATTTTCTCTTTTTTTCTTGACTCTTTCTCTGGCAGTTAATCTCCCTTCTGTCTCTCTCTCCCTCTCCTCTCTCCCCCCCCGCGCTCTTTCCACCTCTCTCTCTTTGCCCATCTCTCTCTCTCTCTTGCTCTCTCTCTCCCCATCTCTCCCTTTCTCTCTCTCTCTCTCTCTCTCTCCCATCTCTCTCTCTCTCTCCCTCTATCCTCTCTCCTTCTCTCCTCTCTCTCTCTTCCCATCTCTCTCTCTCTCTCTCTCTCTCCTTCTCTCCTTCTATCTTTCCTCTCTCTCTCTCTCTCTCTCTCCTTCACTCTCTCTTCATTCTTTCTTTCTCTCCTCCCTCTCTCTCTCTTCCATATCTCTCTCTCTCTCTCTCTCTCTCTCTCTCTCTCTCTCTCTCTCTCCTTCTCTCTCTCTTCCCATCTCTCTCTTTCTCTCTCTCTCTCTCCTCTCTCCTCTCTCTCTCTTTATTGATTCATGATATTTCAGTTGCCCTCTTTTTCCCTGACAGCTGATGAATGCTGACCTAAAAGGCTTCCAGAAGTGAGCTTATGAGCGCAATTTGTTTTCATCTGGACTCGTCTCTTCGCATTTGACAAGTGGCAATTTGCACAAAACCCCTGTTAATAATCCTCTCTGCGGATCAATAGACCCCGAGCCTTGTTTCTTGGCACCGGGGGGCCCTTTTTCACCTCCCGCTGAGTCACCCTGCAGTATAAATTTATAACGTGGGTTTATCTTTTGCAGCCTACCTGTTTTGCCGTAGCTGCCAGCGAATAAGACCATCAGGCCATCAGATCTGTCAAAGCTTTTCAGATCATCCGTATGCCACAGAATCCTAACTGTGAACGCTATGTTGTTTATTTATTTTGGATCTCTATCACTGCCCTCTACGTTTCATGCCATACGATAGAAACAATTTTTACTTGGAGCAAATATTCTGAACCCGAAGTGAAAATTAATCTCAGATATAGATTAATGGCATTCAAAGTAATAATCAATCTCGCAATGATGTGGATTAATGATGTGTTTGAAGACTTCACCTCTTAACGCATTCCCTCTAATCCTGGGGTCGGACTCCGTGCCAGACTTGACAAATTTGTCTTTCGGCAAAATAGCTGGAGAGTGGATAGCTTGCATCTGGAGAGTTTCTAAGCTCGTGATTAATTAGAGAAATCTCTTCCAGTTTGGACGAAGCTCTATAAAGATTTTATAATCAATTCTAGAATCTCTTTCTTCTCTTTTTCCTTTGTGCCAAAGGAAACTTAATTAAAATTCCCTCACTTCTTGTGAATGTCGGTTGTTGTGTATGTAACATTATGCAGGTCTTAGCTAGGGATGCACCGATACAATTAGTGGACTGGATCGGGTATCAGCGGCGTTGGGCCGATCTGTCCAGTGAAATTGTAGGGTTTTCTATGTTTGCGTATGCGTGCATGCACAATTGGTTCTTCTTCAAAAGAGTGGTGCTCTTGATCAAGCTAGTTTATAACAACATTCATGCTAATTTGTAGTAATTGATATGACAGTGAGCAGAACGAGCAATGCAACACGCTACAACCCTAAGAGCAAATCATGGGATAATACAGTTTCATTTCTAAGCGTGACACGATACCACTTTTTTATGTCCGATACGATACCGATATTGTAAATTTGGACATCTGCTGATACAATACAAATCCGATACAGTCCCTGAGTCAGAAAATAATGCTTAAAAATGTCAGAATACATGACAGATTATTTTGTTATGCTTTTCTTAGCTAAAACAATGTGATAATTACAGACCCATATATATCTATATCTATATCTATATCTGTACATATATATATATATATATATATATGTTAAATTATTTATTATTAAAATAACATCTCAAAATGCTAATTTTGTGACGGTCCATAATCCTGCTGAACAGAGATTACGAGTGAGAGCTGGTGTTGTTGAGGAAGTTAAACAGTAAAATCACATGATTTGCTTTTTGGGTTGTAGTGTGTTGCATTGTTTGTTCTGCATATTATATCAATATGTACAAATTACCGTGAGTATAGAACAAAAAAACAGCTTTACCTCAGTACACTAAACTGCTGTAAATTGAGCGTGCATACGTTTACAGATCGGCGACTTAGATCGCCCCAGTGCCACGATACCCGGTCCAGCTGTTTGAGTTGTTATCGGACCGATACAGATCCTCATATTTTAACGGTGCCGTCTTTATTCATTTACTTAGCAACACCATCTTTCGCTCGCAATCTCTGTGTTCCTGATGGTTTAGTGCATGGGGTTAGGGACAGTCCGCAAATTGCAGAACTGTGGCAAGCAAATCATTTTAGAAATGTTTTTTAATAATAAAATAATTTCTGAGTCTCACTCTCACAACAAAATAGTTGATAAATTTAAAACTTTAGTATCGGATCGTACTCAGGATGCAGTACACAAAGCCCAGGATTTGACCGCGATATAGGAACTGAAAAGAGTTGTCTTGGTGCATCCTAGAGTGTAACATAGCCACTTTTTAATTCGATATCAATCGCATCAGAAAGAATTTATATAGAAGAAAACAACCTGAAAGACAACAAATGAATAAATAAGATTTAAATGCCAGGATTTCAACTCTACTCTACTTAATGTAGAGTACTTGTGCTTTTTAATGTGATGTTTTAATCCACTTCAACCATCAAATCAAATTTTTTTGATATTGATATTGATATTTTGTTTGATAATATTTTGCCAGGCAGTGAACTGGACGCCTCACTTCTGGGACGCTCGGCTACAAAGCTGTTACATCCATCCCCAATATTACCCATGATCACAGAGGTTCTATAAAAGACATCTGACAGTGTTTAGTTCCTCAGGCTGAGTGAGAATGGAATTATAGATTCCTGAGAAAAACTTTAGAAAAACTTTGGTTTCTCATTTCGCCAAATTGCGCAGTGCAGTGTCACAGCAGTCAGGCTTTCACAAAGTTCTCATGATGCAGAATTAAAATGAGTTGCGCTTCTGTTGCACGTCGCACAGAAGTTTGGTCCATATATATCTTCCCTGTCTTCTTCCTTCCTCTAGCCAGAATCTTGGAACACTGAGTTCTTCTTTTACTTCCATTTCTTCTATTGGCGACTGCTGTCTTAGCGTCGCCTCTGAAAGGTGCAGCTGGCGTTGAGTGACGCTGGCTGGGATTTTTGGTGGAGTTCTGCTAGCATGTGATCAGTTTTCGAACATCTGCTTATAATTTCAACAGCTTAGATTGACCGTCCAGGATGAAATCTTTGGACGAGGGCATGGGCGATCTGCTTCCAAAATATGAGCAATGGAAACACCCATGTGCTGTTTTAAACAGAGTTAAGGGTCACGGTGTGGAAGTTTGAGAGAGCTGGAATGGGCTGCTAATCAGCTCCCCTGTGCTGGGTTTTTCCTGCTGACTTTTTGTGTGTCTTGTGAGATTTGGTAGATGTGATGATAGATGTGTGCATGGATGGATTCTGGGTAGTTGACTAATAAATATACCTTGAAACTGAAATGACATATGAACTGATATTAGATGCTAGTTCCACAACCCAAAAGTTTACTGTTACCATTTTCCGCTCAACTCTCTTTTGTCCATTCTTTACCATTGATGTGACATCATAGCTTAAAAATTCTCTTTTCAGTTGTGCAACGCTGCAAATGTGTCCTTGCATTTTGGCATTTAGCCTTTTTAGTTATGAGATGAGACAAGAACAAAGCAGAGTCTTTGTTCGTTATTGATCATTTTAATAGTGATTATTTTTTATGTGATTCTTGATGAAACAACACGCATATTTATATCGTTTTTATTCCATCACTTTTCTGACCTGCTCCTCACCAGTTTTTGTGCTAAACTTTACCAACTCTGGTATGCATTTCAAGTCCTATTGTTGTTTCAGGGACAGCCTCCTGAAACCCCTCAGACCTACTGAGACCATTTAAATAAATCTTGGTGCTGTCACTGTGTGTGTGTATATTATATCTGTATTTTTGAATATTTGATAAATTCATTATTCATAAAGATACTGATCATCTGTGTGTTTTGAAAAAATAAAATAACATTTTAATAGGTGATTTCCTTTGGTAAGATGTCTGGACCACTTGCAGTGCCGTCTTGAATCTTTGAGGTATGGATATAAAAACCCCAGCATAATCGATTATGGTCTGCCATTATCACCGACGTCTGCATCACGATGCATCAATTATGTGATTAATTTCAACACTGGTACCTTGCTCATGAGTACCTCAGGGAACAATAGCGACCTTCGTCCGCAAGGGACAACTTCCTAACCATTACTCTACCAACTGCTCTGACTGTGATGGTGATCTAGTGGTCAGGACACTCGCCTCTGGACCAAGAGCTTGTTTGTTCAAATCCTACCTCCGAGCTAATCTCAGGGGAAACTGTCTCTGAAAGTAGGAAGTAGAAGTTCGCTCTGTATAAGAGCGCCTGCTACATGCCGTAAATGTAAATGTTTATTAATGATTTAAAAACTCTCTACAACCTAGTTAACGGGGCAGTTGATGGCGTAACGGTTAGAGTGTTCGCCCCGTGATCGGAAGATTATATTTAGAATCAGGGCTTGATAGCATTTTAGGCCTCATGAGCAAAAGCCTACAATCCAATCCACACATGTCCAGCTGCCCACTGCTCTCCCTCACAGATGGGTCAAATGCAGAGGTCACATTTTATGTAATTGCCTGTGTGCTGTGGTGTGTTCACAATGACAAATAATCACTCACACACTCATTTTAAACAAGCTGATTATTTCATTTATAACAGTTTAAAATGGGTACGGTTGATTTGCAGACCAGCGTCCTTCCACTAGACCACCATCAACCTAGTATACATTTTACTGCACTGGAAAAAATCACTTCAGTGACTCTTTTGCTAGCACAAGCTAGAAACTGGTTACTATAAAGGCTGAGCATCACCATCTTTCCTCGCACAGCGACTTCCATTTCATTTCTTCATGAAATGATCTTCCTGCAGCAACTTGGGGTTAAGGGTCTCACTCGGGGGCTCACTGGTGGTGGAGCTGGCAGTAGGATAGAGCTGGATTTGAACCTACAACCTCTTGGTCCATAAACCAGTATCCTACCACTGAAGGAGCCATCACTGACTTTCCTTAAGTCCGGTCTCGTCAGATCTTCTTCCAATTTATACTTAACAGTTCGAACACCATCTGAAGCAATCTTCTGCACCATTATCAGTTGACGCTTTTTTGGCCGAACTTGAAAGAGAGCTTCTACATCTGTTTTATGCTACATAGTTTCATTGCCTTGACAACCGAGTGGGTTTCTGTAACTCGGACCCTGATTTAACTGTATTTGGGATCTGTTCATCTCCATCCCTCCCATTCACCTGATAAGAACTTTATCTGGTTTCACTCACACAGGCTTGTGTGCATGATGTTTAAAGTCTTGGAACAGCAGAACACGTGTCCTTTCTGTCTCTTCCATGAAGTTTAGGCAGATCAAATCCAGTCCACCACTGCGATGGATTGAGAAGCATACCATCTCAAAAGATAACAACTTATCTGGCTCACCCTGAAATAGAATCCCAATGCAGTTTAAGACATGGTACTCTCACATTTTCTGATTTTGTATGCATCTAAGCCTATAATTTGTAGGATATTAAGGTCTTTTCTTTCTTCTTAAACTGGGTCATGTTTGAATCTTTACTCCCCGTCCCCTGTGACCCTGAGACCGGCACTGGAATGAGAGGAACCTGATCTCCTTGAGCCAAATAATTTTAAACTTCAACTGTTTTTGACAAACGGCAGATCTGTGATCTTTACTCGGACTGATGGAAACGAATGTCGGTTTGATCTTGAAACTTGTCATCTTCTGAGGTGTGAGAGGTTCCATGCGGGCGAACTGACTGAGCAGCAGCTATTTGATGTTCAATGGCATTAATAAAATCTTATAATACCCGAGTTTAGTCAAAACGCTTATTCAGGGCTATTTTCGTTTTGAATGATAAGTCTTGATGAAAGCGTTTCCTTTTCACATAAATAAAGGTAAATTTGGACAGTATAACTAAATTTGGCTCTAATTAGATTGGTGTGAACACACTAAAACATCAACATAAATACCAGACATAGATAAAGCCATGGCGGTAGCATATTGAACCGGTTATTCCTATCTTGGTTCGGGATAAACTCTGGTCGCATTGATTCAGGATTGGCAGGTCTGGAAATAATAATAATGATCGCTGTCAATACAGTAACTTGATGGTTTTGAACATTATGTCGCAATCACGTTTTAGATTTGTTTTCAATTTGTTTAATTATGCTTCATATATATGATTATATTTCAATCTTAAATAATCCTTAAACACAGAGAATGCAAAAATGTTTTTTACAATTACTATTATTCATTTATTTTTCTCTAAGGTACAGGTTAGGAGGTGTCTACCTATATTCATTTTTTTGAAAAAAATTTACATAAACAATGATGGTGTCCAATGGTGATTTTAAGTGTTACAGAATTAATATTTTCCAATATTTAGGCACAAGACATATGTATTAAGCAGATGTGGCCAGACTTACTTGAGTTTGTTTAAATCTTAATCCATTTCATCTTTAGTAGGCATTTAATTAGACTCATAAAACATATAAATTAAGTTTATAGTTTTGAATACATCTCTCTCTAACAAGTCTAAAAATCATGATAACATTTTTATTAGCTGTATTTCATCATTTACATTAATACATTATTAATTTACTTAATAAATTTGAGTTGTTACATGATAAAATCTCTTACTAGAAGAACATAATTTATTGACATTTTCAATACCACTTTTCAAATTTGAGTTTAAAACTTTTCCTTCATATTAAAGCTTAGATATTATTTCACCAGAATAAATTTCATTCATAAACTAGGTAAAACTTCTTCACAGTCTGAAAACTGTGACATGTACAAAATTCATAATATCCATAGCATTCTTCTTCTGATAGAACACTTACTAAATCGGATTAGAATTACCTTTTGTGCCGTTTCCTTTTAAGCAAAAAGTTGAAGGGCTGGGTGTGATGTCGATAACAGCTCTTCGGGGTTTCTTCTCATTAAAACATCAAACTCCGCCAGCGAGGCCGATCGCTTTAAAGAATGATTGAGAGAACCACGGCGGAAGATCCTCACAGATCACCAACAACTGAACGACAAAGCAGGCAACAGAGATCGCGCGCAGAGACGACATTCTTCATCATCATCAAAACAAATTCTTATCGATAACGTCTTAGATATGATCCATAAATTTTGGTAATACTTTTAGTAATTATCAAAATATAAACATTTCTGAATAAATTCGATTCCACCTGAGAATATATTTAAATTAATTGATTAGATTAGATATGCATTTATTTAGAATTTCTTTAAGTCAATACCAGTTTGCTTGATTTACAAACCAACGTTTTAAACTTGATGTTGCCATTAAAGGCTGAGCAGGTGATTGAGCGAACGCTTCATGCATCCATGGTTTGGGTTACATGGTCTCACGTTTTGCAAAACCATCACTTACATGATAAAAATGGTATAACATGAAAAAGATGGTCAAGAATTTTTTGAAACGTGCCATCATGAGAATGCGATGTTGATAAATTGAATGATTTTTGGAACAGCCTGTAAATTATCACTTTATTATTCACCATCTCATTAAAATGTTCTAAGTATAATAATTAGTCTTTATTTGTTATAATCTCATTTATATAATATATATTTACATTCAAATCATCGCTTGAGGTGTTGAGGTCTGTGGGCCATCCTATCTTATTCCCGTAAGTCTGCCCGTCATAAACTCATATTCTTATTACATGTGGGTGTGGGCGAGACATGACAGAGACAAGCTCGTGTCTCCTCGAACCGGCTTGGCTTTTAGCTTCCTCTATTCTTAAAATTAATACAAGTAAAGTGCATAAATTCTGATCAGAATGATGACTCTGTCTCCAAATGTTAATTAACCTCATTGTGTTGAGGATGCTGAAATCATGTCTGTTGGCCCTGGATTAGCCAGCCTTCTTAGGAAAAATTTGTTCTTAAACCCACTTACGCAGTTTCTTACCTGAGAACAGCATCTACAAATCTATAATCTTATTGATTATTCTACAATTGTGGAATATTATATTATTTAAATGTCTTATTCAAAACAAAAAACTGAAGAAAATATTGCTGAATGAGGCCCATTGGTTCTAATTATGTAATAATTAATAATTTTATGCCAGCTGTTATTTACAGTATCATCCAATAATATTATCAAAAATCATTCTGTATTTTTAATGAAATTATTATTAACTTTATGTTCATTTACATTAATTAAGGTAAAAATAAAGGATAAAAAACAACTGAAGAGTAAAACTTATTAACATTCTGATAAATTTACAGGTTTCAGATTCAATGCTTTCACGACCGACCATTTTGCCTTTTCTGGGATACACCTTTCATTCTAATGAGCAAAACTGTAATTCCGGACAGCGTTAACTGTTATTCTGTGTAAATCTTGAGAACCATCTACACAAAATGTCTTAAATACCCCTGTTGCGGACAGTCACGCTCGGCTAGTTTGCATTTTTGCATCTTGCCTTTTTTGACAGTGTCGTTACTGAAAAGTTGTGGACGTGATGCAGTCCGTGGGAGACTAGTGAATAGTAGGAATGCGAGGGGTCACCAGGTCGTGATAAGTGATAAGGAGCAGAGAGACAAGCCGTGTCTCAGCCTTTCCTGGACCGAAACTAGACTTGATTTCATATCATTCACTAGTCTAGTTTACCTGCTTCCTTAAAAAGAGCACTGCGCTGTACTGCAC
>JAVGVS010000029.1:2666119-2693619 GCA_032718565.1 Distichodus sexfasciatus | reverse complement strand
CGGCAGTGCGTCCTTCCGTTTGCATTCTGTTCCTTTATGCTGCATTCACAGCCACGGATAGCTTCTCGTTATTTAACTAAACGGGAGCGAATGGATTCAGAAATAATCTTCCACTAGTCAGCAGTGGTTACGTAAATATTGAGTAGAGCGGTCAAAACAAGAAACTTTTTAACATTCTTAACAGAATTGATTCCTCACCTCTAAGAAAATCTGCATTTAGGATGAAAGGTAAGTTTTCAGCCAGAATTTATTCACAACAGTACAGTATAGACCTTCCACTGTTTCAAAACACTAAAAACAAAAAATCAAAATTTTACACTGTATATAGCAGTGGGTTTTTCTAAAACACTCTTTGTTTAACATGGCGACTATAATTTTGCCGTGGAGGGTCGCATATATGGTTTACTAATGAACCAAGCAAGTTTACATTTACTTTTATGGCATTTAGCAGACGCTCTCAACCAGTGCCACGGGGTTAAAGGCCTTGCTCAGGGGTCAGATTATGGCTTATTTAAGGCCAGGTTTTAAACCCGTAATCTTATAGTCACACCACTGCACTTCCACCACCTCATTGTTAATAAATATTTACTGTCAAAATAATGGTGGCAGGAGAATTTGGGGTCAAAGCCCCATTTGGGAGAAATACATTTAGGCCAGTTTTGTTAGCAAACCATGATGAAAATCAATTATGCTTTATTTGACATTCACATCATATCAAACCAATAACAACCCTACTACACTAATACCTTCAGGCTGGCTCTGGCCACATTTTTGCAACAACAAGCGCTGGAAAATGCAGAAAAAATTGCGAGTTTGACCACTCAGCTTAAGCGCCCTTTGGTGAGGACCCAGACTAATTCAGTACCCTAGTGATGATCTGTTTTGGCTAACTCTTCATCAATAAAACTGTTTAATTCTGTTAACATTTGGCTAATACATTTCATCTCATTTTGGGAACTTTGTGGGGTCAGATACACTACAGTTTATCGTACAACAGGTATGATAAACTTTTGGAAACAGTGCCAAACTCCTAGTAGGCCTTTCTTCAGTCATTTGAACTTAAAATAATCGGGAGATGTTGGTACAGATAGAGCAGACAGAGCAATGTTATTCCTTTTCAGAACTTCCATGGTAGAATTTTACTGGAGATAAGAAGCTGAGAGAGTGTTTTTAATCTCTCCAAAAAAAACAACAACTGGTCCTCCTGTTTTACCTTAGCGTCAAACATTTTATGGAGCATTTGGAAAAACTAAGAGTGAGAGCTGAACCTCTTATTCACATTTACGGCATTTAGCAAACGTTCTAATCCGGAGCGACTTGCACTTTTCCCTAATTTCTGGCACAGTTTGCAACTCGTGTTTAAGGGTCTTACTCAGGGACCTAAAGATGGTAGTGCTGGAGGTAGGATTAAAACCCGTGACTCTTAGCAATCTTAATAACCCCCCAGACCGACACTACCACTTAAATCCAACTTCTCTATACTTTTCTGAGTTGAAACATTTCATAGTGCTTGTTTTGAGAGCCTTTAGGGACAAACTAGATCCTCAACAAACAAGACTTAACATGAGTGCTTAAAATGTTTGATATAAATGTGAGAGGAGGATCTGTTTTCTGGAAGGATGGAGAGATCACAGATCCTCTTAACAGGTAATGAGGTTATTTTCTCCCTGTGTTGAAAGACCTTAATGTGTTTCCATGACAACACTTTTACCTTGCCTCACGACACATAAACACCAGCTGAAGGAAGAGCAAATGTGATGTGAGATAAGAAGAGGTTAAATTATCTATGAGATTAGGCTTGAAAACAGCTTCCTTTCATACAGTACAGTCCAGTACTACAGCTTTAATTTGAGTATGTTTATATAACCCCCTAAATGACATATTACATAATGTACAACACAGTTCTATAACTTGCACTGCCGTGACAAACACCAGATGCATCAACATTTTTTTCTTTGCCTGCAGTTATTGGTTGAACTCCTGGAGCTCAAGACCCTCAACCCTCAACTCCTTTGTTAACTTTATTCAAGTCGACTTCATCTCGTCTTTCTTGCACTTACAGAATGTGCCTTTGGTGAGACACAAATCCCTGCTTCTGAATTTCATTACACCATGTGTAAAACTGATTTAAAACACATCATCTCCTCACTTCTCCCCACTTCTCAACTCGTCCTCCTCCTCCTCCTTCACTTAAAGATCATGAGCTAATCTCCGGCTGACTCTGCACAGATCTGCGTTTGGACTAAAGCGTCAGAGTGTGATTAGCGCTTCTGAGAGATTAGCTGGAAATCCTCCTCTGCCCACTTTACTAAGTAAACAGCTGTCATCTGGAGTCAAGCCGAGGCCTGAACCTGCACGTTAATGCTCCTCAGTACTCTGGTGTTGACCTGTTAGTGCTGGTGATGTGTCGTCCTTATTTTCAGTCATGAAAACTAAGTTATTTTTTCATGTCATTTTTCTAGAATCTCATCTTTCTAGTTAGTAATGGTTTTTGTGTGTAGTTTGTGTATCTTCTTTCTTCTGTCCTTCTTTTAACTCTTCTTGCTGTATCTACATATCAACTTTTATGAACTTGTAGCTCATCTTGGTGTGGAGTTGAACTGCAGTCTATATCCAGTGGTTCCCAGCCTTTTTTCTGTAAGCCTTCCTGTGTCCAGACAAGCCAGGCCCCAACTAACTCCTGCCCACATAGGCAGCACAAAAAGAATAAAGGGATTAGTTACAAACTTATATTTGCAAAAAATAAACAGTGGTTGTAGTTTTTTGTTCTTATACCCTTATACACACACACACACAAAATGTACACAATTGTACAGGAGTAATACAAATATAATTTAGTAACTAGTGCAGACAAAATTGTGCGCACCCCCTGCGATCTCTAGAGCCACCCCATCCCCCCCCCCAGATGATTTTCAGTGTGTCATGCTAGTACTGCTATACACACACTACTGTACACACACTACTGTACACAAACGCAGTAGTAAACTCAGCTGCTAACCAAAGAGTTGGCCCCATGGTAAACTGATTCAAGTCACCAGTAAAAGGTACCACTGAGGTACTCTGTGACAAGTATTCTCCCATCAGCACTGCTCCCCAGGTGTTTCCAAGCTGCTCGCTTCATGGATGGGTCAAATGTAAAGGTCACATTTAGTTGTAGTGCTGTGCTGTGGTGTGTTCACAATGACAAATAACCAGTCACTTTAAATAATCACTCACTAATATTTTAACGTCTTTGGTGTATTCAAAATACGGTATTTCAAGAAATACAGTTTTCTTACTATTTTCTATGAATAAATCATAAATAATATGATATTCATATATTGCAAAATACAACTATAAAACTTGCAGTGTCATAGACTCCAGATGCAGCAGTATTTTTTTCAGAAGTAACTTCAGTAGAAGTTATGTTTTCAAATCTTATAAAACAATCATTTCTTTCTTCTACTTCCTCTCCTGCACAGGCCAAATTTTGAATGACTCCCAAAAGGAAAATAACATCCAGTCAAGTTGCATCATCGGTTCAGGAAATTGACCAGTGGCCAAAGTAAGATTGAACTAGTAACACTGCCTGCACTGGGCTGCAGTCTGAGACTAGGCACAAAAATTACACTCTTTCAAATTCAGCTGAAGACTGGTATGAGGTTTATGTTTGTAATGTTTGTATCGTGGGTTTTGGGTAGCACTCACGATGAACCATCAATAAAACACCATCAAAAGTGAATATCCCTTCTGTCATCGTTTTGCTGAACATATTGTAATCCTGGAAATTTCCTTGAGCATATGTTTGCCTTGAACTGGCGTTCCCTCAAAGGTCTAACTTCGCATCACAAAGGTTGCTGCAAGCAGAAAATGCGCCGCTCTTCTTCAGGTAAAACTACTTTATGCTAGATGCTTTGTTATCCTGAAAGCGAGAAGGAGAGCGTTGCTGCTACAAAAGCTCTCGGTATGTTGTGTTAAACTATGTTTAATGACATTTCTTGGTCATATTTAATGCCTGGTCCATTCTTTTTTTCTGTTGGTCCGATACAGCACGTCCTCAAAAGGCTACCATCAGAACTAAATTCTCCAGATTTCTTGGCCTTGCATCATGTCGGACAGCAGCTGTTTTTTTTTTTTGCTCCTGTTTTCACAAGTAAACTTTCCCACCATAAGTTTGGAGCCAGGCCAGTTATATGCCTTCCTGAGTCTTTATATTTACTCCTTTAATCTGTAGAAACATACACTTTCCAGTCATTCGATTAAAGTATTGTGAACTCATAGGAAGCTTTGAGTTCTACCAAAGTGACGATGATGCATATAACCTTGATCATTTGCAGCCAGCTTCTGTCATCACGGCCACTTTGTGGATATTTATTTTACTGTACCGACATGTAATAACATATTAGCCCGTTCAACCCCGGTGTACAGCACATGTTGTTCTGTGCAACAGATACTGATCAGGGTCTGCAGCACGTGAGCAAAAGCATGAGCGCTTATGGTCCAATCCACTTCATTGAAAAACAATGAATAATCTTTATACTACCGGAAATCTAGGTTCCCAAATGTGAATAATTAAATGTTGTTTGCTAACTTACACTCAATTGAAATCTCAAAATTCTAAAATGTGCTCGTGATCTGAAGCACCCGGATCCATTAAATAACTCACAAGTCACGAATCTGAGGTCTCCATTAACCCCAATCCATCGAGTCCTGACTACACCACGACTAAAATATGAACCCCATCACGTACAGTACATACATCTTATAATCATTTCAAACTCATCACAAGATCAATACAGCCAGTAGCAAGTATAGCTGCTAAAAATCTCATAACTTATAGTTCATTTCCAGCACCACAGTCAAATGAGGGATCATAAGAACTTCCTACAGAGTTGAATCTTCTTTGTACACTACGAGACTCCTGTCAGTCGAATCAGTAGCGCGGCTTGAAACACACACATTCATGAGTGAATCTGTTGGTTAATTTCCTCTAGAGCCGGAAACACAGCTGAATCTGAATCGCAGGTTAGCGCTTTTCGTTGTCATGAGTGAATGCGCCGGTTAACTTCCTACAGCCGAATCGCACACGCGGGTTAGCGCTCCCCAAACCACATACAGAGTGAATCTGCTGCTTTACTTCCTTTAGTGCCACTTAGTGCAAATGAATATGTGCTACTCTGGCAGCCTTGTCTTGATACTTTGTCATTTATTTGGAAGTGCATTCATTCTCATCACAAGCCACGTTTACTTTCTTATGTGAAAACAAACGATTCAGCTGGCGATTTGCCAACACTGACTCAAATGACTCCCGGATCAGTTTAGTGAGTGACTCAGAGGGAACCAAATCCTGAAAATGAACCAAATATTACAGCTCCAGTAAAAACATGGAACAATACGCAGTTAATTAGGAATTTAATTATTCATTAATTTGATTTATATGTAATCATGATTTGTATTTTTGTGAAATATCTATCTATCTGTCTAAACATTTATTTGTTTATTGATTGATTTATGGAATATCCAGTTTTTGTATTGGTGTATAGGTATAAAGATATTTTAATTTTCAGCTTGTCAGGGAACAGTTAAATGGCAGAGCATGCAGTATGCTGTTCTATATCTGGAACCCTCAGGCCACACGTCTGCCCGAGCGGGACGCCTGAGGGCCTCTTACACTCAACATGCCAGAAATGTAGTGAGAGCTTCACTATAACACAGACACACAACTCAAAAACACACAGAAAAGCACTTGGCTCTTATATTGCACTCTTATAGAAATCTACTTTGTGTGGCTTTGTGGTTATGTTTCACCTGGTGGCACATGAACACACGAGACAAATTGTCTTTAACAAACGGATCTAAACGTCCAGTAAATCACACATCGAACATGTAGTAGATATTCGCCTGGTGAAGGAGATGGTTTCAATTTGTTTGTTCTAAATTTGAACGGTAAGTTTATTAATCAATAGATAAAACATAGTTAATAATTTGATGAGCTTATGAGCATTTCATGCTGATCTGATGATAATTTTATCATTTTTAATGATTATTGAATTTTTTATGTTGATATTTTTCCTTTGTTGTTTTGGTTTCGCTCTGTGTGCTGCAACAGGTTCAGCAGTGACTATTTCATCATTTATGTTATGCTAAATAAAACATTTTGTTTATGATTCACATTCAGACATTCCGCTGTAACAAATGCACGACAGCAACTCGGGAGAATTTTTACCGGAGAAATACATTTTAACATAATCATTGTTGGTCAATTAATACAAATAATTCAGTAGTGTACAAACCTACTTTCATTTTGTTGAACATTTTGTTTATATCTTTGACTTTGACTACCCATCATTTCTGTATATTTTGTTCGGAGAAGGAGACAATAGGTACAGTGATTTATGTGCGAAAATACATGTTCTTCACGTCTGCATTAAAAACACAATAAAGGCTGGTTTTGGAGATCAATACAGGCAAAATATGAAGAAATGAGAGGTGGCTCAAGACGTTTGCTCAGCACTCAAACAAGTTAAACACCTGGGTTAGGAGTAATGACTGTAATGCCAGCCATGTTGATAAAAACATATAATGGTCTAACAAATAAATCTGACCATTATACATTTACAAAAATCATTCGAATTTTATGCACAATCTCCCCAACGCGTTTCCGCCAGCAATCCCTCGAGAGTTGTACTGTATCTCATGACGGTCTAGCAGAATAACAAACAAACACTAAACAAATCCAGATGAATTATGCAGAAGTTAAAACAGTTGTTTTTAACAAGCGTCCTCGTTCACGGCTCGATTAGCTCGCTGCTCTCTTATCCGCTTTGCTGGGGGCTTCACCATCTGTGCTTTATGTCCTCATTAGCGTGGAGAGGCAGAAGCGCCGAGGCCCTGCAGCACAAAGCCATTAATGGCACAGTCAGACTCTTCCGGCGATTTTGTTAATACTCAGCATCGCTCGGGCGACAGGTGCTCAAAGGGGACTCGTCCTCAACCTGAGATTAATCTAGAGCGCAGTGTGCACGATCTGCTGGGTTCTGTGCTTTATGTTTTAGGAGTTTGCGTTATTTTCAGTGCCAGCGATCTGACATTTTTAGGAGCAGGAGGAGTTGAAATTATTGTATCTTTGAAGAGGAATGCGGAGTTGTTTAAAGAATTTCAGTGCATCCTTTAAGTTTCATTTTCTTATAATATGATCATGTCTTTCCAAAATTTCTACTACTGTAGATTTTTTTATTGTTGCACAGCTGTGGGAGGTTAACTTTTCACTTTATGTTTTACTTGTACAACTGTGTCTGTGATAAAATGTTGAATCTTGAAAAAACAGGATCAGATCATATAAAATATGACCTGAAATTTGCTTGTGTCATTATTATTAAAACACAAACCGGGATTAGTAATTGATCACTGGGTTTTTAAGTTATTTATTCATGAAATTATTTCTACTCATTTGACAGGTCATGGGTTCCATCATCTCCTAAGAACAGGGGCGTTTCTGGCCTTTAAGGACACCCGGGGCTGAAGCCCTGATAAAATCGACTGGCGACACCCCTAAAATAAGCTAAACAACTTACCAATTACTCCCCGGGCGAGACTCAAAATACCCCAGTTGGAATCGGCTGGCGACGACCATTGTGTGATGATTTTTAAAAACTTTTCCTACGTCTTTTTAATTGTAGAATTTTTCATTTTTGCATCTCTGTACTTGTATGTGGTGAATGAACATTTACATTTAAGACATTTAGCAGACGCTTTTATCCAGAGCAATGTCCATTTTCCTAATTTCATTGAGTCTCCCCGGAGTGTCTTTCTCAGGGACCCAGTGGTTTTAATTCTGGAGGTAGGATTCGAACACACAACCTCTTGCTCCAGAGCTGAGCATCGTAACCGCTAGACTAAAATGTAAGAATCTTAAATCTTCCGATCATATAAAATACAGCCAGAAAATTGCTTTGGCCATTTCTCTATAACACAGTAAACAAAAAGTAACTGATGTTACAGTAAACAATGTATGAAGACAAATGTGGAAATTCCTGTAGAATTTATTGTAACTGGTTTCTGGCTCTCGTGACCCAGAGGGAAACCTGGCTGGACTTACACTTCCTGAAGCCTTTTTCTGCTGTTTTTCTCAAATTCTGCTCTGCACCAGCTGCTCTCAGATGGTCCTTTCGTAACAAGGTGGACTTGATGTTAAGCCAGTGAACCGTGGCAATATTTTGACAGTGCCTTTTTGTGTCTCTCAACAGATAAAACTCATTTCCCCCATCACAGGACAGAGTCTGTTTGCTTTCTGTGACCCGGCGGCCTTTATCGGGCGGTGTTTTGTACGAGCGGCGCATCAAAAACTTTTCTAGTCTTTTGAGAGGTCTTTGAATGTGGGCGTGAAAAATCAAATAAATGGAAAATTATAACAGTAGAAGATAATACTAAATTATTAAGTAGTAGATTAATAGAGAGCAAAAATTGTGTAAATAGGCTCCAAGAAATGCATTGAAAATATTATATATCATATTTATTTTGTACTCTATAAGGCAACCATATAATAAGTGAATTTGTATTAAAATCTTTTTACAACACTATGTTAGTGATTTTTGGTACTGCCATGAATTCAGTCATTTTTGGTAGTTATAAGCACTAAAACGGGAGATATGTGTTTCAACAACGACTGAAAAAAACTCGTCCTTAACCAGAGATAAATCTAGAGCTTTGTGTGTACAATCTTCAAAAACGTTTTATGTGTTTGTTGGTGTATTTTATGTTTTAGGAGTTTACGGTACTTTCAGTACCAGAGATCTGCCATTTTTAGGAGGAGTTGTTGAACTATGGAATTATTGTACCTTTCTACATCGTTGAAGATTTTTCTCGACATAGTGATTTTTTAAAGTCGGTTTTGGTAGTTTTAACCACTAAAATCAAGCCTAATTTTTAAAATTACACTTTTTAAAGAATTACAAAATTTTCCACCAACATCAAAAACCCTTAACTGCAGCTAAAATCAGTAATGTAATCAACATAGCAATGTTGCAGGGCTACGCTCTGTTGGCACTGCTATAACTCCATAAAAGTCAAAACGTCCCGCTCCATCTTCCACACCCAGTCATTAATTAGAAAACCTTTCGGCATTGTGCGAAATTCTTTTGCCGCTCCGCTCTTCAGGCCGAGCTGTGGCAGGATTTTGCCTTCGGGGAGGTTTTTGGATGAGCTGTGGGTTTTGTCTGAGCGATGAGCTTTTCGCCCTCAGAAGAGATTGTGTGTTTGTCTTGCGGTCTGTTACCTCACTGTTTGAATTTCATCCCGTTTAGCTCTCGGATTTCAGTGTGTATAAACACAAGAGGTGAAAAACATCAGAGATGAGTGCTTTTTAGACAGGATTTCCTTTTCTAATCCCCCCTCATTTTTTTAAAGGACTGAACAGGGCTTAGACAGGATTATGCTTTTTGGATGACGGGTAGTTTTATAACGCAGGTTATTTTGTCATTAAGAATGATTAATAATCAACAATAATGCAGTTACTGAAGAAAGCCTAATGTATGTAATAATACATATACACTCAACTGTATCAAATTCTTACACATTACTCGGTGAGTTTTGGGACGTTTTGTTGTGTTAATCTGAACACTTTCACTGGGTTAACACTTTGGACACTTTGGAAGTGTAAAGAAAGGTAGCAGATGTGTAAACTTATAATATTAACACATGCACATGAGCACGTGAACAAATGCACATGTTGTGTACATAATAAAATTACATATAATTATGTGTAAAAGATCTTTTTTCAAACAATTTTATTAAACATTAACACAAAATACATGAGCTATACATGATTTGTGTAATTTTTCTACACATTCGTTCTAAGAGTGTAATATATAACAAGTATATAGTATAATGGGGGTGTGTATGACAAAATCAGACAGTAAATGAAGAGAAATCTCCTTCTGAGTCTGTTGACCCTGTTACTGTCGTACTTGATGAAGTCTGTTAAAGCAGTCCCTATATTTCTGATATTGGAAGACTTTTTTAAGTGTATTAATACATCACTTGGTACCTTCTAAACCCAGTTTCTCAATGAAAAACTGACTTTCTTGGTCACTTTAAGCTTCTTCTAATAAGCAGGACTCATTTCACGTGAAAATGTCTCGTCCGTCACTAGCCTGAATCAAACCATTCATATTGTGAGACGTTTTAATCATTGTTTTCTACGTTTACAATCCATTTTCTCGATGGAAAACTACAGCTTTTCTTGGTTTCCTTCAGATCCCTATGACAAAAAAGAAGATTCGAGGCCTCACTTTTTGCTCAGGGTAAGTGAAAATGTCACTTCATCACTTGATTCGAGCGAGTCCTGAAATTACTCTTTCTTTTCTTTTTCACTTTTTAAACTGAGCGTGTGAATGGAAAACTGGGACTTTCTGGGTCTCTTGAAATCCCTCTGACGAGCGTCTGTATAACTCATAATTGAACCAGTCATGAAAGAACTGTTTATTTATTTTAAACATTGTTTTCTCCATTTACAGTCCAAAATTACAGCCTTCGATGCCTTTCATAAAGGGCTCTGGAGCCTCGAAATAACACTGTGAGACGTTTCATTTGTTTTCAACATCACTTTCTCCTTTCTTCCTCAGTGGAAAAGCATGTCTTTCTGGCTCTCTTTAAGGTCACCGTGACAGCTCCTTTAAAGAGGGATTTGGAGTCTCACTTTCAAACTAATCATAAAAGAGCACATTGTGAGATTTTATTTGCTTTAAAACCAGTTCCGCAACGGAAAATGACTGCTTTCTAGGTTTCTGTAACGTCTCCATCCCTTCACTTTCAACCAGGATTCAGAGCCATGCTTTACCGCGAGCAAAAAAATGCCACTTTATTGCTTGCGTGAGAGAGAATATAACGTGAGGCATTTTATTTGCTTTAAACATTGCTTTCTTCTTTTACCGTACCGTCTCTCAATGGGAAATGACATGTTTCTAGGTCTCTTTAAAATCCACATTCCAGCTGTTTTAAAGGAGGATTTAGAGCCTCGTTTTACTCACGTTCAAGCCAATCACAACACGTTGTGAGGCGTTTTGTTTGCTTGAAACATTGGTTTCTACTTTTTTTATCTAATTTGTTCATGGGAAACTACAGCTTTCCGAGTTTCTCTAATGTCTCCATCACATCTTATTCAAAGAGGAGTCTCACTGTACTCAGTCATGAAGGACCATATAGTGGGACGTTTGATTTTCAGTTTCTCAATTTTAAACTGCAACTTTCTGGCTTTCTTTACGGACCCCGAGACAGCTTTTTTCAAAGAGGATCCGTAGCCTCACTTTACAGCGAGTGAAAAATGTCACTTCATCGCTTTCATGACTCGGACCAGCCGTGAAAGAACACTTTAGGATTCTCCTTGAAGAATTGCAATCCTGTATTGGAGGCTTCTCTTGTTGCTACCACGGCTCATGAATCACCAGCGGCTGACAGATTAAACCCGTACCATGCTTGGTTTAGCGCTCAGTTGAACATTTATCAGAATCTCGAGCCGTGACGACGGCACAGCACCTGCGAATCCCGCGTTTAAATAAATAAGCGTTGCGAGATGTAAACAGCCAATCCATATTGCTGCATTTGTGGTTCGGGACGCAACATTCGCTGCTTTTCGATCTCACTCTTTACATGGATTACTTGCTGTGTATAGATCATGTGTCAAGTCTGTTTGGGGCTCAGAGCTCTTTTGCAGTAAATATTTAGGTTCTATACGGCTGAAATGTATGTATAATTTTCTTTCGCTCAACTCTGCCACTTCCGAATAGGCCCAGTGGGCCAAAGCTAACTACTGCAAGTTTTCCTTTTTGGATCATAAATTTTTACCCCAATTCTCATCCCACTTTGAAGTACGGATTTCGTACTATGCCCTGTCGCTTTTATCTAAACGTGCTGTTACGTTCTTAAATTTCTCAAAATAATTTGCCATTGCCACTCTTTTAAATCCAGTTTCTCAACAGGAAAATGCTGCTTTCTGACTTTCTTCAAGGTCTCCATCACTAAATTTCGCAGGTTGACGTTGTGATAAGTTCTATACGGTTGAAATGTGTGTATTTACTTTTGCTTAACTCTGAAAAAAATTTCGCAGGCCAAACCAAACTACTGTGAGGTTTCCTTTTTGGACCATAATTCTCACCCCACTTCGATGTATGGATTTTGCCCTAACCACAAACACATGCCCTGCCACTTTTGTCTAAATATGTGCTGTTAAGCTCTTAAATTTAACAAACATTTGTTTTAAGCTTTGAGCCTGAGAAGAAATGTATTTGGAAAACCCACTAACATGAGATTTTGACATTGGTGAATATTTTGTTATTTGAGATTTGTTCTTAGTTGAGAACAGAATTTAGGGCCGTGTGTTTGTGCAAAATTCTTACCTTATTAGGTTTTCTTCAGTTCTACACTTGTGAACTATTTCTAGAGTCGTACTGTTAAAAACGCATTTCTGAAAGAATTGAGAAGGTATTGGCGATTGAAGCCTGTTGTTTTCTACTTTGTTAATCCTACTTCGCAGTGTTGCACCTGATTCTAGTCAATGTAACATCAGAATGCCGAGTAGAACTTTGTGTCTTCATCAAAGAGGTAAAAGTCAGGTTTAACCATTCCGACGGGGATCCTCCTGCTCTCTCCCTAAAGTTCACGAGAAGGTTTAATTTTATTAAACTTAGTAAACTTAGTATAGAGGTCATACCCTCGCTTTCGCCCTCACCCTAAAAGTCATAAGAAGTACAAAAGTGGGGTCCTACCACTCTGGCGAGGATCCTCCTGCTCTTCTGGTCGTTGCAGAAGTCGGAGAAGACGGTGCGGTGCACGAAGAGCAGGCCGGCCAGGCAGAGCCAGGAGACCAGCCAGAGCAGGACGAACAGGAGGGAGCTTTTTCTGCAAACTCTGGCCCTCAGCCCCCTGAGCGGGAAGCGGCGGCATCGCACCAGGCCCAGCGCGGGGGCCCTACGCGCCGCCCGCCACATCGGACGGGACGCTCCCCCTTTGGCTTGAGCGAGAGGGTTAGTCGTGCCCCCGTGGACATCTGTGGTGGTCCTGACTGGGCACTGGATTGGGAGTGAGTCCTGCTGCTGGTGCCGCTGCTGCTGCTGCTGCTGTCGTTGTCACTGTCGTTATTGCCGTTATTCTTCCTGACGGGGGTCTTGGGCGGTGATATCTCTTCTGCTCATCCTCCTTCTTCTCCCTCTTTCTCCTCCTGCTCCTCCTCGGGGGAACCCCATGCCCGGCAAGGGTAGGACGGAAAGCTTCTCACGCTCAGATCTTGGCACGTGTCTCTCTGTCTGTTACTTGTTTTTTCTTTGATCAGGAACTCTCTCTCCGTCTCTCCTTCTCTCAGTCTATATCTGTGTCTCCCCTCTTTTCTCTTTCTCTCTCTCACCTTCTATCACCCTCTATCTCTCTTTCTCTGTCTAAACCCCCCCTGTCTCTGCTTTTTCTCTCTATTCCTGTTCGTCCAAAAGGAAGTGGGGTTTTCTCTCTTCTCTCCCCCTCATTCTGACTCTTAGTCTCTCTTTTTCTTCTTATGAACAGAACTGACTTTCTCTCTCAGCCCTTTTCCCTTTTCTGTTCCTTCACTCCTTTCTCACTTCCAGTCTTCCCCAGTCGCCCTTCACAGCCAACTACTCTCTTTCTCTCTGCAGCACAGTATTTCCCTCCGTCTGTACTCCCTCCCTCCTTCTTACCCTCCTCTTTGCTTGTGCCTTTCAGCTCCCTCTGCCTCTTACTATTCCCCACCTTTTTCCCTCTCTCTCTCTCTCTCTCTCTCTCTTTCTCTGTGTGTGTGTGTGTGTGCTGCCCGCCCACTTCTCCAGGGCTTGCCTCCTTTGGGTCGCCTTCGTCTTTCTCTTCCCGTTTCCACAGCAGCCGGGCCGTTTTCCTGCACGATGAGACCTGACTCAGAATTCGCCTCTCGTTTACTTTTACATTTATATTTACAGCATGTAGCAGACGCTGTTTTCCAGAGCGACATCTGTTTTTTAAATCTGGAAATCTAGACTTAGGGCCAGTTTCCCAGACAATGATTAAGCCTAAGCCTAGACTATCTTTGAATTTCAGTGGTGAATCCCTATTGTACCTGGAATTTAGACCAAGACTAGGCTTGATCCATGTTCAAGAAGCCAGCACAAATTAGATTTAAAGATTGAGAGATAAAGAGGAGTCTGACTGTACTTTATTTACTGGACTATCACCTGGTTTCTACAGACACCTCATCATCTGAAACCAGCGTGGAGTTCTTGAACTTTAAATACATTTACGTTTGTACACACATTCACAGACAGATGCTGCAGAGGACAGAGAGGGAGGCTTTTCTTGCTCCTTGCCGTTTTAGGCTTGGCTCGTTAGGGCCTTGGAGTCGGTTATAAGTAACTAAACAGTAAGCGTGAGGAATAGTTAGTCCCCTAGATACCTCTCGCCTTTTGCTTCTCGTCCTGCCAGATCCAGCTCCTCCTTCACTTTATTCTTCTGACTGGGTTACAAAGCACTGCTCCAGAAAAAAAGACAGGTTCCCAATCTGCATTATTTAAACCAGGTTGCCGAATGTTTGATTAGGGCCTTATTTGTGCCGCTTACTGGCGACAGAGACGGATTTTTCTGTGTATGGAGGGCTTTTGTGGTGGTGTTCTTCTGATGAGCTGAGTGCCAAGTGCCTCTGTGACTGTTGTGCAGGAGAGAGAGAAAGTGCTCAGAATTCCTAATCATTCCCTCATAAAGGAGCAGGGTGGCCACGCATAGGTCTGCTAATGTCCATCTGTCAGTGTGTGTGTGTGTGTGTGTGTGTGTTTCATAGTGGCTTATATGTTAATTGCCGGTGAGATGTTGCTTTGAGCTCTGTTGCAACTCAATTCTCCAGCCTCATTAATCGTCTCTTGTAAATCAGGCTTCTTGAGATCTCTGGTGTATTTTCCCATCTTGAAGCATTCAGTGCGTGTTTACTGTGGAATGTGGAACAGTAGTGCGAGTACACTTTTAAGAAGTATGTAGCAGATATCACAAAAGGACATATTGCATGATATATTTTTTCATTTGCATAATTAAAATCAGCAACATAACATTTTACTTAAAACCACAGAAACGGTGTGGACTCCAGAGCCCTGATCTAGTATTTCTAGCACCACCATGAGGGCTGTAGTATTTGTTTAGATTTGATTTGATTATACTGCCACCTTCTGGTCGTTTCACATCATTACATGTGACTGATTATTTGTCATTGTGAACACACCACAGCACAGCACAGAGTGCACCACAACCAAATGTGACCTCTGCATCTGACCCATCCGTGAAGAAGCAGTGGGCAGCTAACAAGGGGCACAGTGCTTGGGGATGGTACCTTGCTCATTATTCACCTCAGTTGTATCTTTACCGCTCCAGGATTCGAACCTGTGACCTTCTGATCATGGGGCGAACAACCTACCATTACGCCACCAACCATAAAGTCTTACATTTATAGTGTCATATTATTAATAATATTAATTGTACCTACTTTTTAGGAGATTAAAAAATAATATTACATATAACAGTATTATCTTTATTTATATTGATATTCAATTTATTGATTCTGTTTGGATTTGATTGATTCTGTTTATTATAGGGATTCAAACCAGAACCAGATTTTTTTTTTTTTTTTGGTTCATTCTGAGCGGAAACACCTTTTACATTTCTGATCTATTTTCTAATTGGTAAAGCATGTTTAATAATATTCTTTTATTTAAAAACATGCTTTGCTTTATATTGCACATAAATAAAATTATTATTTAAAAAAAAACCAAACAGAAAATTAATCTCTTTTTCTGTGTTTTTGCGATCACATATGTTGTGTAGCAGCAGAACGTAAACTAGCCAGATATAACTGACCTGTTTTAACATAGCTACTGTAAATTCTTAATTGGTTATAATTGAAAAGTAGTGATAAAATGGCACTTAACAATGTGATGTTTGATATTGATGACAAGATAACAGCACAACTGTGAATCATCAGTGCCACAATCTCACTCCTAGAAAAATTCAGAAATATGCTCTCGCCAGTTTATCCCAGTGTAAATACTGTATTTTTTGCACAAGCATTTGGTCTACAGCGCTGTGGTTGACACTGGACAAGTCAAGTAGTATATACCAGAATGGGTTGGGCATCTCAAACAAGAAGTACATTTACAGCATTTAGCAGACACTTATCCAGAGCGACTTACTTTTTCTAATCTCAGGGACAGTTCCCCTGAGAGCAACTTAGGGTTAAGGGTCTTGCTCAGGGACCCAGTGTTGCTAATGCCAGAGGTCGGATTTGAACCCTTGGTCCAAACTCTTGGTCCAAAGGCAAGTGTCCTACCACTAGGCCACCAACACCAGCTACAGAAGTACAGAAGGTGTAGGTGACCTGAAGTTCCATGTTTTAATAGGATTTGTACTTCCATATCCGACAATAGCTTATAATAGCTTAATGACCCGACCCGCACCATTCTGAGTTAGTTTTCCACTCCATCTGACCCGACCCCACCCCGTACCATTCTAGGGTTAGTACTGGTAGGAATAATTCTCCCTTAATGTTCACGACAGCTGACGTCACATTAACAGCCTTGTCCCTTATTAGGTAATATATTCTAACAGGGCTCTGAGACGACCCGTAACGGGCAGTTGGACAGACTGAGCAAACTTAGTCCAGAGGACGGAGTGAGAGTGAAACTACAGTTGATAAGATCAGATCAGGAGATTTAAGAACGAGTCTGAATTTGCTTGATCTCTGTTCCTACTCCCTCTCTCTCTCTCTCTCTCTCTCTCTCTCACACACACACACACACAGTTCTAGTTCCCTTTCTCTCTCCCTCATTCCAGATTTCCTCCTCCCTGCTTCACTCTCCCCCTCCTGCTTCCCTTTCCTCGGTCTCCCTCGTCCTCTCCCTCCTCCCCTTTTTAGCTATTTAATCATTGTATGTGCATAACAGATGTGGAAACACACCAAGAAGAATCGAATGCACGAAACCCACTGCTTGTAAGTCCTTCACAAATGCACCTTCTCTAACATTGACATCTTCATTTTTTAGGTAAATGCTTCTCATAATCACAGACTGCAGAAGCCAGTCTCATTTGACATGAAGGTTCAAGGTTCAAGGTACTTTATTGTCATCAGTCGCTTTATACACGTACAAAGTGTGATAAGACAGCGTTTCCTTATGGCCCCGGTGCAACATATAGTAACACTGAACATTACATTCAACAGGACAAAAAGTGCAACAAGCAACACAATGAATGCAGTGATGACATCGTGCTAATTTTACAGAGTAACATACTTCATGCTCAGTCATGAATATATTGATAGAAATATGATGAAAAATTACCAACGTTCTCGTTTCCTCAGTTAAACGCAGATCTGCTTCAGGCTCTGGTGTTTTTCACAGGCTTGTTAACTGGCCGCATAACTGTGACTATGTCGGAGCTGATTCTCTCAGCTATAAACAGCCCTGCAGACGCTGTAAACATCCCATAGGGTGAGTTATAGTGCCACCGTTCTGTGCCCACTGTGGAGTCGCACAGTCCTGCCAACGTTGCATTTCACTCTGTGATCTGTCACGCACTGCTAAATTGATGCGTCACTGCATGTTATATTACGTAAAGTGAATGTGAACATAGGAGTCAGGTTAGCCTGTTTTAGCAAAGTAGTTTACACAGTGGGTCTTGGCACTCTCAAGGTCTGGTTGTAAAATCCATCGCAGTCCAAACAGATTTGAATAGCATTAAAAATAGAGCCCATATAAACACCTGCTTTAGAACCTCTTACGATTCCAGCTAGGGTTAGGGTTAAAGCTGTGTTCAAATGATACAAAAAACCAAACCTGTGTATTCTCTTCATCGTTAGTCAACTTTCCTGAAAAGGCATTAGAAACTAATTTAATTTATGGAATGATTCTTTAACGTAAACTGTTAGTTTCTGTTTTGATTTGCAGTTTAATGAACAACAAGATACAATTTCACTACTTGTTGTATTTGTGCACCTGTATGTATGTGACACAAAGAATCTTGAATCGTGTAAAGGTGTCTTTTGCTCCTAAAGCAGTTTCACCACTGCTGTGTCCCACTTTTGAAAAACTTCAAATGTGCTATTCCATCTGAAGACGTAAGTATGCTACACTACAGTGTTACTATAGCATTGTGAATGTCTTGGGTTGTTTAATTTGGAATCTAAAACTGGGATTTAATGATCATGGAAAATTGGCAGCTCCAAGGCCAGACCATTTGAGGACCTCAGCTTTTTGGCTGAGCATTTGGTGGGCTTAATGTGTGTAGCCTCAATGCTTTAAAAAGTGATATAACACGATTCCTATGCGGTATGGTGACACAGTGGTTAGTTCTGCCGCCTCACGGCGAGAAGGTCCTGGGTTCGATCCCCAGGTCAGGCGTAGGGCCTTTCTGTGTGGAGTTTGCATGGTCTCCCCGAGTTTGGGTGGGTTTTCTCTAAGGGCTCCGGTTTCCTCCCACAGTCCAAAAGCATGCACTATAGGTTATTTGGCGACTAAATTGGCCTGTATGGTGTGATTGTGTGTGTGCCCTGCGGTGTGTTGGTGCATGCACAGGGTTGGTCCCCGCCTTGCGCCTGTAGTTCCCGGGATAGGCTGTGTTCGTCCCCCGCGACGCCGGTTGGGATTAAGCGGTTCAGATAATGAATGAATGAATGAATGATTCTTAATTTATAAACAGACTTTGTGACAATGTAAGATTCAGCTCGATAAACTGGGATATTTCCATGCCTCTTCCCAAGCTGATTCAGCTGTTAGAAAAATCACATCCTGGACGAGCGACTCTTCTCTGAAGAGCCTGTGGGCTAAAGGAGCCGCTTAATTTCTTGAATTCCTTTGTGATGAGAAAACCTTTAGTATATCCCTGTCTGTACACTGCAGGCCATGACATTCTCCCGTTATGCGGTCATGCCATGAACGTCTGGAAAAGAAGAGTTTGGAAAATGAGCATTTTAACATGAGAAGCAACATCATATTTTCCTGTGATTTCAGAGCCATCATTTTAAAGGTTGTACAACGAATAAAAAGGAAGGGGATGAACTGGTGCAACAACATAAAAACTGTGTAATGCTCCCTGCTGGCTCAATCGCTCATTGTGAGTCTGAATGCTGTTGCTACAAATAGTTTTGTCGAGCCTGGACTTCCTCTATTGTTTGCCACACCGTGCTGAGCTCAGAATGCTTTGCTCAGCAGCTGTTAGGAATAATGGAGGTCACGGTGAGCAGGATTTGTCGTCCCCCGCTGACCCTGTCTGCTGTGAGACGTGAGCGGAAATGAACGAATCGCTTGGTCATTCAGAATGTGCTGCACTGGCTTTTCAAACTTGAACCAGTGAAGTGACAGAAATGTTAAAACATGAAATTAAAATTGTGAAGCAGAACCCGTTTTGGTTGCACAGGAGGGTCAGGGTAAAAGTTCCTGACCCAAGACTCGGTTTAGTTTAATGTGCAACGTTTTGTTTGCCACAGCAGCAGCGGCGCTTTAAATGAGCATCAGAAGGGAAAGCACATGATGTTCTGTAGCAGGGGTTTTCTTTTTCTCAATATGTCAAAATGATGTCTGCACAAGACTGTGAACACGAACACATTCATATTCAGAGTTTTTATTAAGACATTCTATGGCTTAGTACTGTGAAGAAAAATAAGGTTAGAAAATATTTTCTGATTAATGGAAAATGAAGAAATATTGAAGTTTCTGCCTTTTTTAAGCATTTGGACTCATTTTGGCCTATAACGCATTTTTGACTCATTTCTATGAGAGAAGTACATTTTTGCCATGAGGGCGTTCCATACGAGGGAATAGATCGCTGGTTGTTTTCGTTATTTATCAGCTAAAATACAAGCTTTTTCTGTAATTGTTTTTAGATTTAACTGAACTGAAACGTTTAGTGAAGGTTGGACTTCCCTGCACGCTAACAAACGCAGGACGTTTTTACATCGCAAAAATATTATTTATGCCTCATGATTCCTCGTGGTTAAAGATCAAGTCGCAGAGAGTGTAACGTAACGCAAAATTTAGCGAAAACCGGAAAACATTGTGCTGGGAACTGACAGAATTATTAAGAAGAATCAATAACGTTGGCGGTGTACAATTCAGATGGAACTGATCAATTGGAACGGGTTCTGAGTCGGAACTGGTTTTCGATTCCCAACCCTAGTATTTTTTTTTCTATTCTTTGTTTAGACATTTCCATTAAATGCATGTCAAAATCATCTGAAAAATAAATCAAATATTTTTTTAAAAGGTGATTTCAGCAGTGAAACTGGATTGCATGTCACGGACCACCTGCATTGCTGCTGCTGCAGATCACCGGTTGAAAACTCCTGTCCAGCTGCTAATTACATTCTCAAAAGTCAGGAGGTTGCATTTCTGCTGTGTTAATGCTTAGGCAGGAATCTGGGCTTATTCTGCACTGATGGAGAGTGACAGTAAAATAGTTAATAGATTGATTAAAAAGTAATTAGTTGCTTCAGTAGTCATGATCATCCTTTGTAAACGCCAAAAATAAACCCAAACCATATTTAGATGTTCCCCATATTACGCTGGCTGAGTGAATCAAGACTTGATTTACATGACAACTTTAACTTGAGTTTTGGGAATATTCAAGCTTCTTTTGGTGCCGTAAAACCTCTGTAAACCAGTAACTAATAATAAGTTGATGTTGGACTATGCATATTTTTCAGCATAAGAAATGAAAGTGAATACGAAAGTTCAACCAAGGAGATCTAATGAGTGCTAGCGCGTCCAATCGCATTACTCCTGGTTTGTATATCTGGCCTTCTTCTCTGCCATTCCAGCTGTTCGATTTCGCCCGCCTCCGCCCCGCCACCACCTTCGGCTCCCGTCCTGGTCTGGGGGAAGGCTCCGTCGCCTTCCTGCCTGGTCTCCCAGCCAGATCCGCTGGCTTCAGAGACGAGTGAACCAACGACCAAGCGACGGGCTTCCTCCAAAACTTACACACTACACACTAAAGACAATGTTGTTTTGCCAAATAAATAATTGTCAATCTAAACTGGATGGTCTCCTTGGTTGAACTATAATTGAATTTCAAGAAAAACAGTTCTTAAATAACTCTTCAAAAAGAGGTTTATTGCAAACACTTGTCTCCCAGCATTGACTAAGATCCCAATCCACATAAAAAAAAAAGAAAATCACAGCTTAAGAAAATCACACTCATGAAACGGCCGTTCCATTCACTCGTTGGCTTCCTCTTCGTCATCATCGAACGCTTCTTCGCCGTCATTGGCCGTGGCCTCCTGGTACTGTTGGTACTCGGACACCAGGTCATTCATGTTGCTCTCGGCCTCGGTGAACTCCATCTCATCCATGCCTTCGCCGGTGAACCAGTGCAGGAAAGCTTTCCGGCGGAACATGGCCGAAAACTGCTCGGAGATGCGCTTGAACAGCTCCTGGATGGCGGTGCTGTTGCCGATAAAGGTGGAGGCCATTTTTAAGCCTCGGGGCGGAATGTCGCAGACGGCCACTTTGACGTTGTTGGGGATCCACTCGACGAAATAACTGCTGTTCTTGTTCTGGATTGCCAGCATCTGCTCGTCCACCTCTTTCATGGACATGGGTCCGCGGAAAACGGTGGCCACGGTTAGGTAGCGTCCGTGGCGCGGGTCGCAGGCCGCCATCATGTTTTTAGCGTCGAACATCTGCTGAGTGAGCTCGGGCACGGTCAGGGCACGGTACTGCTGGCTGCCCCGTGCTGTGAGAGGGGCAAAGCCGGGCATGAAGAAGTGCAGACGAGGAAAGGGCACCATGTTGACGGCCAGCTTGCGCAGGTCTGCGTTGAGCTGGCCGGGAAAGCGCAGCGAGGTGGTGACGCCGCTCATGGTGGCTGAAACCAGGTGGTTTAGGTCGCCGTAGGTGGGCGTGGTGAGCTTGAGTGTGCGGAAGCATATGTCGTAGAGCGCCTCGTTGTCGATGCAGTACGTCTCGTCCGTGTTCTCCACCAGCTGGTGGACGGACAGCGTGGCGTTGTAGGGCTCCACCACCGTGTCGGACACTTTAGGAGACGGCATGACGCTGAAGGTGTTCATGATGCGGTCCGGGTACTCCTCGCGGATCTTGCTGATCAGCAGAGTGCCCATGCCCGAGCCGGTGCCGCCCCCCAGCGAGTGGGTGAGCTGGAAGCCCTGCAGGCAGTCGCAGTGCTCGCATTCTTTTCGTACCACGTCCAAAACAGAGTCCACCAGCTCCGCTCCTTCTGTGTAGTGGCCCTTCGCCCAGTTGTTGCCCGCCCCGGTCTGTCCTGCTCCAACCACAAACAGGAGAAGAGAGTTAGGCCGTGAAACGAAACTCTATCTCTCCAAAACCCTCGCCCCTTCCCCCGCTAAGGGAGTGCCAATTGTCTCCCATTTATCATTCAGACTGACAATATGAAACTGAAGTTCATGCCTGGGATGCATGGCTGTGAATATCACAGACATCTGTCTGCAGTAACAGGAGAAATATATATATTTATCTGCTTAAAAATAGCTTCTAATTAACATCATTTGTGTGAGTTGAATTTCTCATAGTTCACTTTTTTACTTAGTCACTATCAAATGAGGCTTCCATGGGATCAGCTCATTACACAACTTGCTTTACAAGAAGAGAAGTTGAGTTTCCTGTTGAGAAATCTGGCTCATCCACACCACCAGGTGTCAGTATTTAATTTTAAGAGTGCCGTCTTAGTCATATAACCCAGCGTTTCTCAATCCCAGTCCTCGCGGCCCACCGCTCTGCACATATTCGGTATTTCCTGCACTGTCGCACGCTGGTCCTACGTTGCTAATTAGCTAATCAGTAGCATCAGCTGTGCTGTGGGTTGGGAATGTGGAATCTGTGCAGAGCGCTGGTCTGTGAGGACTGGGATTGAGAAAAGCTGATATAACCTCCATGTCCATTATTAATTAGCTACAATTTGGGCCTGTTGTTCAGTAACTATTATGAATTAGTATCAGACTACTGTGACCTGATCATTTTAAGGAAGAGAAAATGGAGAGATTAAGCTAACTGCAGCGATGCAAATGTATAAAAGCATTGTGACATTTTCTCAACTAAAACGGGGAACCCTGTGTACATGTTGTATCCGTTGAATATTAAGCCAGTCTCTGTAAAATTATGTTCTATTATGCACATTATTTTTAGAATGGATGCTGAAGGTGACAGAGGTTAATGGACTTCGGGGCAACACTTTTCCACTCATTTATAACTACACTCTGGAAAATCTCATTTGATATTCCACAGGCATGAATTGTATAACATGTGAGAACTTCAAATGACAAGAAAATCAGGCATCTTCATGCACACACGCCTCAGTAGCTGAAACTACTGTGTATATAGATGTGGATCAGTTCTTTTTAAGCTACTTGTTGGCAAGCATTTGGTATTTGTCTACAAGGTAATGGAGTCACAGGATTTCATATAAACCTATACAAGATGGATAGCGTAGCTGCTCTTTTAAAACACGACAGAAAGCACTTAGGAATGAAAGCCATGAAAAATGAGGTGAAGTTTGCTGATGTCACTTTGCAACATCTTAGATGATGATGATGATGATGATGGAGTAGAAACAGAGAGGACTTCATGACAGAGAAACTTGATTTAAGCCGACAATGACAATGTGCTTTTGCAGTGAGAACTTTATGAACGGTAAAGTTATACCTCTTTTCCATTACACTGGTGCCGGTGCCAGGTGCCGGTTCTGGTGCTCGGCCGGTGCTGAACTGAGAACCAGCCGAGAACCGGCCTGCATTTACACTGACCAGGGAGCTAAGCGGGAGCCGCATGATAATACGTCACAGGTCATGCCCACTAAACGAACGGTTGTTCGTACGAAGCCTGCAACTTTTAGTTCTTCCCTTATTTCTTCATATGCCTTCTAATTTTTTGTGCACTTTCCAATTTCTGCTGAATCTGGACGTCCAGATTGCTAAAAGAGCTATAATTTCTTCCGCGTTCCACGTTACCGGACTTTGACTTTTCTCTTCTAAAGCTACCTATCACTCCGCCCACCTCTCGTGACGTCACAGGTTCTCGCTGCTAGACCAGCAAAGTTTAGGGGCCGGTTCGGAGCCGGTTTTAGGGCACCGGCACCAATTTTTGTTCTGTGGAAAAGTGCGGCACTGGTTCCAAAATTGGGAACCGGCACGGGAATCAGAGCAGTGGAAAAGGGGCTTTAGTGCTGCATTTTTAGTGTCCGATTGAAAGACAAGTTAATTTTTTTATCTTCTCCTTTCATATTCTCCAACTTTTACATATCTGAATATTATAAAATGAGCATCAAAACTGTTCACATGCACACAGCTCTTTGAAGTCATTACCTTCATGACTCCATGATCTAGTGTAGCCTACAGATCTCAACTCAAGTTTCTTAAACCTTTTTATGATGTTAGGCATCTCTAGCTTCACAGCTCTGTTTTCTGTGTTTTTATCTTGATTTAAACTAAATTCCATTCATTTTCTCTGCCCATTCTCTACGTGTTGTTAAGTCACACAGATAATGCCACATATTACTGGCAGAGGGATCAGTGATCCATGGAGACGAAGCCATTAAAACCCATGTACTCACTACCCACGATTCACCAGGGCTGAGTCATGATTGTGGAAATAGGAAACCCAGAATGACTCTACAGTATGACAAAGAGTAGGATCAAGTGCATTCAGACTTGGTTCCTATCAAGGCTTCTTTTTCTTCTCTTAAACCCTGGGATGAAGTTTTACTTCGTCACTGTCTCAGTAGACTTGTATAAAGCACTCACATTGACCCACATTGGCCTTCTAAAGTTGATCTGTGACCATTCTTCTGTGCAAATGCTTGTAAAAAAAGAGTAAACTGATATCATATGATATGATATGAGTTAAAGATAATGAATCGAGCTTAAGCAGTCACACCTGAAACTTTCATTGTGTTCCTGCATTCTACAGTCAGAACAGTCAGACAGCGATCAAATCAGACATACGTCACAGTGCGAGACAGGGAAAGAGGAAATTCTTAACCTTTATATTTAATTATACTACTTTATATCAGAACAGAAGATGGGACTAAATAAAGCACAAAATTCTGTGTTAATTATGAAGGTAGTTTGTAATTATGTGGCAGGAATGATGTACTTAGTGGTATTTAATTATAACCCATAATTAGTTTATAATTGTAAAAGGCTTAATTTGGCAACGCTTAAAGCAGCCTCACTTGATTTATATTTCAGTAAATGTTTGATTTGAAAGTTCCTGTTTTCTCAGATGTTGATGAAGGGACACATTTCAGAAACATTGCTCTCTCATCAGTCTCTCCCAAAACACTGATGAGCGCCTTAATGTTTACAGGAAACATTTTTGACAATTAAAACTGTCTGATTAGTTTGTTGTTATTAACTCCTTACTGATTGCTGACAGATTTCTAAAATATAATTATGAGTAAGAAAAAATATTGAGCAATCAGACCTGAACATTCCACCTTTTACCATGAACAACCACATGCGGATGCTCATAAACCTGAAAACAATCCTTTCAGCATTCTGACTAAATATAATGCAACAATAATTCATCAAATTGCACCACCTAAAAGGGGAGTAGACTTGGTTGTATGTCATTTGGAAGTACATTAGGGCTTTGTCATTAGGAAAAGCAGAGAGTTGGATGGTGTAAGCTAATTAGGGATTAAATACTGGAAAATGAAAAGCTCTCTCACCAAAGATGAAGTTGTCCGGCCTAAAGAGTTGTCCGAATGCTCCGGACCGCACACTGTCCATTGTTCCCGGCTCCAGGTCCACCAGCACGGCTCGTGGAACGAACTTGTGAGCTACAAACGCAAAACAGACAGTGAAGAAATATTACTCCACTTACGGGGTGATGCTCAGTTCTAACTGCTTGTTTACACAGAAGAATGGCAAACACATACACAAAAAAGGTTGAATTTACTGGTTGTGTTGACAGGCTTGTCATATCTGTACGGCTGAAACAGAAGCCTGCATCAAGCCCACTGAAAACATTTCAAATGAGGACCACAAGGTCGAATAAATTCCATTAGACTGACGACATGACGAAACGATGGTCAGTCGCTGTGTGAGGGCTGGAAAGGTTAGTGTGTGTTTGTGTGGAAGTGAAGGGAGAGGGAGAGTGTGAATGTGTGTTAGAGTGTTTCATGCATACATGAAAAAGAGAGAGAGAGCAAAAGACAAAGATGGAGGGGGAGAGAAATTAAGACAAAGAAAGACAAAGACAAAGAGAGAGAAATACAGTCAGACATGGAGACTAAGGGGGATAGGGAGGGGATAGTCTGAGAAATCAGAGACGTGTGTGTGTGTGTGTGTGTGTGTTGGGGGAGTACTGATTCACACATTCATTGACACATATGTCACACACACACACCCCCACACACACACACACAAGCGACTCACAGGACGCCTCATTGTAATACACGTTGACTCTCTCAAGCTGCAGCGCCGAGTCTCCTGCGTAGTTCCCGGCCGGATCGATCCCATGTTCATCGCTTATCACCTCCCAGAACTTCACCAGCAAAACACACAAACAACAAATTCACAACCAAACTGACAGGAGCAATCCCTCAAAAATGTTCACAAATCCATCATTTACACTATCAAAGACCTAGGAAAGTACCGAAGCGACTCGCTTTCAGAGACAAGACGCACCTCACCACACCCAATAACCCACTCACACACTTAAACACACACACACACACTTAAACACACACACACACACTTAAACACACACACACACTTAAACACACACACACAGTCTTGTATTACTATCTTTGTGAGGTCTTTCTAATCCTAACCCTAACCTTAACCTCAGTAACCAAAAGCACATCTTTTACCTCTTTTAGTTTCTCAAATAAAACAAGCACATTTTCTATAAAGTCATTTCTCCTCATGGAGACCTCTCAAATGTCCCCACAAAGCCCAAAAAAACAGATAAAAGTGATTTTAGGTGACAAAAAGGTCCCCACAATGCGATAAATACATGGACACACACACACACACACACACACACACACACACACACACAGCTTTCACTTATACTACTCCAGACCTTAAAAGAGCTACAACTTTCTGTGTTGCTGAAAAACGTAAATGTAAAAATTAGCCTTAATTCACAAAATTTCAACCATATAGCGGTTAACCGTACCTTTGTTCCAATCTGATTCCCGCACTGTCCGGCTTGTATATGAACTATTTCTCTCATTTTAAGAGCTAAAATGGAGGTTTTGTGGTGCTAAAATGAAAGCTGTCCTGTCAGGAGATGGTATGGAGTGATATCGCGCGGCTTTATGAAGATCTCTCTCCCTCTCTCTCCCTCTGTCTCTCCCTCTCTCTCTCCATCTCTCTCTCTCTCTCTCTCTCTCTCTCTCTATCTCTCTCTCTCTCCCTCCCTCTCTCTCTCTCTCTCTCCCTCTCTCTCTCTCTCTATTGAAAGCTCAGGTTTGTAACTTCATCGTTTTCATCATTGATTCTTGTCACTAATGATCTGTGTGGAAGAAGCACGTCTCTC
>JAVGVS010000029.1:2563769-2646292 GCA_032718565.1 Distichodus sexfasciatus | reverse complement strand
AGGTAATATTTTTAAAACTTATTCTAAAGTGCTTACAACTTTTCATGGCTAGTTGCTCTTTAATATCACCAACAGATGGCAGCCTACACCATTACAAAAAAGCTATAAACCTTTATAATTTATTTATGCTTTAAATAGTCATATTACACAACACATCAGACATAGAGACTGTGCTACTTATATTAAACAAGCTTTATCTTTGGGTAACCTGATCCCGTCATAACACCTGCCTTTTCCACACCGGTCTTCTTGCTTTGCATGTGTCTCGTGAGTTTGCCTAACCTCCAACTGACCGATAGCGCCAGATCATTCCCAGTTTTGTTAAGGAAGAAGATTCCCCTGGTGTGGAAGGTTAGGGAGGTTTTATCAGGAGTGCAGCTCGAGTTTAGAGATGATGTATTTGTATGTGCTAGGGATCACTGACTAACACAGGTAGGAGGGGGACCCTGGAAACTTAAGTGAGTTTAATGTTGTTTATGGAGCCAGATAGGGAATAACTGTCAAGCAAATGACTTCCGTTTCACAAAAAATGATGTAATTGATGACAGCATTAATGGTTATATGTGGTTGAAGTGATTTGGGTATGCAAACCTGGTACACGAACGTGCACATACGTTTACGCCGATCGTGGAACGGGGAGAAAAAGTCATTTGCGTGCTTTAGGTGTCAAATTCATGTAGTGAAACAAATCATTGTCCTTATCTTTTCACAAAGTAGTCATGGCAACTTCAGGGATCTTCAGGAGCCAGCGGTTGGGCTTTTTGAGCCTCTGTAGGAGTCTCTGATAGAGCAAGACAGATGATGTAGTTGGGAAAATACCTTCCTCTTCCATCATGGCATCCATCCATCCATTCATCCCTATCATTGGTAGATATGAGTGGCTCTACGGCTCTCTCCATGCAGAAAATGTTCCTTCACCAACTTGGCTGGCGTTTCATGGAGTTGTTCATGACTTATGCCAATCAGATTGAAGATCAGCTGTGGGCTACAACACACTGTTGCATGTAGTTCTGGATATAAGAATCTGTCGAATGTACCTGTTAAATAAACATTTTCAGCAATTTGAGTTGCCACATCAACTGGATGGGACAAAACGGGTCGGCCTTCAGCACCGACAACGGTCGAGCCGGAACACCCCTCATGAGCTGCCATTTTGGAGATGCTCTGATCCAGTCGTCATTACAGTTTGCTCCGTGATGCTCAAATTTGTACTCATTTGTGCCCATTTTTAATGCATTTTAAGTTTTTGCAATTTCAATGATAAAAATGTCACTTGCTGACTTGATGCCTAATACTGTATCACACTCCCTTCCAGACACTGTAACAAGGTAATCAATGTTAAGCACTGCACTTGGTATTCTATACCAAGATCAGCTTATATACTTACACAGCACCGCACATACAGTAGTGCACCACAACAAAATGTGTCCTCTGCATTTGACCCATCCATGAAGGAGCAGTGGGCAGCTTTTGGTAGCATCCAGGGAGCAGTGCTTGGGGATGATACGTTTCTCATTAGTACCTCACTGGTACCTTTATTGGTCAGGGACTCAAACCGGCTCCCTTCTGATCCTTCTGATTTTAGCATTCAAAGACTTGAGGTGGAATTCAACTTCATCAATAATTGGTTCAGGAATTTCAATTATCTCAGGATTAAACTAACAGCCAATTAAAAAATGTTTCATTAGAAAGCTAATTATTAATATTCTAGGGTGTCATATTTTTCTCAGCATTCTTCTTTTACTGATTCCTGACAAACGTAAAGTCTTACGAAAAGTCTTATAGGTTTGAAAGCAAAACAATTACACCCAAGTATTTCAAGGAGAAGAAAGAGAAAAGGAAAATAAATGAAATGTAGCACCAACAAGCTACCCATGAAACACCCGCAGATTAGTGGCAGTCATTTATCAGCGGCCTCCCGTTTGAGGGAAGCTTTTCCTCTCCAGTCTTGACAGCTGAAAAATTCTGGGTGAGATGCCTTGTTGTTTTCCCAGCTGAAGCCGCGCCGGGCGTCCAGCCGGACGCTCATAAAGCTGTGAGTGCTACGTGTGGAGCACAGCGCTCAGAAGCTCGATGTGGGAGCAGAACTCACACCTGCACTTCCTCTGTGTGTTGGACACATGGCAGTTAAAAGCCTGACACATGGCCGATGAATGAGTTCTCCCTGTGGAGAAGCCAATGAGGTTGGAGTATGCAGTAGCAATCAACGTAACCAGCACTATTAGCCATCACAAGCTACGGACAGAAACTGATTGAGATACATTGGAACAATCAGCTGGAGATCATCGAGCAGCGGGTGGAGATCTGAGAGAATTTAGCCATGAGGAGAGAAATGCCTCCCGTTTTTCAGCATCTACTTTACGCAAGACATTTTGTATAAAGCAAAGCACCAATCTGCTGGTCACTAACAATGGACCTCATTAACAGATATTCTCTTATATTTTACTTTAACGTATCTTGTCTAGTTTGCGTTGAATTCATAATACTAAAGGAGTTCAAACAATAAGACTATAGAGTGGATTAGAGTTGACATTTTGTATGTGTACATGAAAGTTTTTGGCAGGGGCCCATCTGTGGTCATTTGGTTCATCTGGCAGCCGGTAAATCTGATTGGCCCGGGATGGAAAGCCAAAGGTGGTGAAGGGGGAAAATGCTGTAACATCAGAGAACCAACAAATAATTACCCCACAAACCAAGTGATTGGATGCATTGTACATCCAATGTGAGTTCGGGTTCGAGTTGTGAGTTCGGTTCGCTCAGTTTTGAAGAAATAAACTGGATGTACTGCATGGTTCCTGGTGGCTGAGGAACAGCACTTGGTAAACACTGAAGTCTGTACATTAATGATGACCACCTTCCAAGAAGAAGCTGGTTTTTACCTGGTTCTATGGTCTTGATTTTGCCCACTCTATCAGAGACGGCATCTCACTTGTTAACTAGTGCTAATTAGTGTGGCTGTAGAAATCTATCAGTCTACATTGAAACAGATGCAATGGTCAGCAAACCCATAGAATTGATCCAAAAAGAAACCATTAATCAGACGTCATATACTGTATATTGGAATGCCACTTTTTATTAGAAGAGAGTATTGTTTGTCATTTTTTGTTATTTGATGTGGATTGAAGGGATTTTGTTAAATCAACACACACTCAAATCAAATCAAAATCATATCATAGCAGACTTTGTGATATCTACAGAAATAGAATCATAGTCCACTGAATTTCTATAAAATCATATAGTGATAAAGTTAGTGATTTACTCCCCTACTAATAAGATGCACATTCTACAAACAAATGTAATCTCGGGTGGCAACCTCGCAGGTCAGTTTTTCTGTAACCTGATCAAAGTTCGCCATCTGTATCGGATTAAACAGTCAGTTAAATGAAGTAACAAGATTTCATGGTTGTTTCAAGTGTATAATCCAATCATAACCTTAAAAAACCTATTCGACCCAATGAGCAATAAGGAGAACAGAGTGAGCAATGAAACAAGAGCTTTGGAGAACATGTGTTTGCTCTAAGCGAAGTCAGAAGAAAAAGACGGGTCAAAGTTTGGGGGAGGAGAAGGCAAAACTGAAATTCCCTGACTGCAGCTGTCCAGAAATTAGTGATGTGGCCCCTGAGATGTCCTCTGTCTGACCCGAGGCCGTCTGCTCGGGCCGGAGTTGGGTGAGTTAGTACCGGGCCGGGCTAGTGGTCCTCGATGGAGCTCCCAGGGCAGTGATGAGAGCCGGGGGGATGAAGGGGGAAAAGGAAATCAGAGATAATAAACAAGGTTGGAGAGCAGCGCTTTGGATCGAGGAACATGGAATTGCAGATTGGCCCCAAAGTAAAGCATTACAGGATGATAGGTTTAGTGTCTCTCCCAAATGCAGTTTAAGAGACTTGCACAGTCCTTGCAGGATTTTTTTCTTTCTCTTTTCTTAAATAATGTCAGTTTCACTTCGTGTCTAGAACATGAAGGCCTTTGTACAGTTGTGAAATGAGAAAATACGGAGATGTCTTGTGATTTAAAATGGCGTCATTGACTGTACCTTCAGATGAGAATCTTGAGAATTTGCTGGTGTGAAAATATCTGAAATCTGACAACATTAAATCCTTATTGGCTTTCATTGTTCTGAGCCATATTAACATCTGTAGCTGCCTTAATATCTTCTAAAGCTTTTAAAGAGCCCAATTTATAGTTAGCCACATTAGCATACGCTGTTGCCTCAATATAGACAGACTCTTCCAGATGCTTACGTGGCAGAACTTAGCCATGCTAAAAGTTCCTATTGGCTTCTATTCAATATTAGCATCTTTAGATTAATATAGCATTAATATCTGTAATATAACATTAACACTGATATAGATGCTAATGTTGCTAATCATGCTAAAGGAGACTTCTACAGATGATACATTTACCGATGCTTATGTTGCTAGTCATGCCAAAAATGCCATATTGCCTTCCAATCAGTGTTAGCCGTATTAGCGTCTGTAGCTGCCTAAATATCTGAATATTTCTATGGGTGTTTATGTTGGTAATCCTGCTTAAACTCTCTGTTACCTTTAGCAACATTATCGTATAAACGAGTTTTACAAATGTTTATGTTATTAAAGTTAGTCTTGCTAAAGTTCTCTTTGGTTTCCATTTGTTGTTTATTGCCACATTAGCCTCTCCGAAGTAGAGATCTTTGAAGATATGTGGGAAGTTGTTGTCCTTGGCCATTACCACCCATTTTTAAATTATGGGGGACGTTAGTGAACTGATAAAAATGAACTTTTTTGTCACGATGGAGAACAGATCAGAACCCCATCATGACCAACTGCTTCAGGTTTTGTCATCGTGAGGTACAGTAATGACTTTGCTCTTCCAGCAGGTGCTTTGGGGCTCTGTTAAACATCAGTAAAAATCCAACGTAAACCTGGACTCCGTATTTTAGGCCTGCGCAAGCCTAAAGGCCAGGCACCTGTATTGCCTCAGCTTAAGGGAAATCTTTAAAGAACACTGAAATCCAAAAACTCACAGGATTTTTCTCCTTCCTGTCCCAGTTTTATGAGTCTAGAATCCCACAGTCCGCAACAGGCAGTGCACGCCACATTAAAAAGATTTGTGATGAGAGACGACTTGGGGGCTACGTGGCCTTGTGAATGAGTGTGAGTGTGTGTGTATGTGTGTACTGTAGTCCAGTCAGTCGGTCAGTGGGTAATCTTGCTCAGGAAAGGAAGAGCTCTTTTCCACAGATGAAACCAGAATGTTCATTCGACCTCTTGACCCTCCCCTGTGGGATATTTTGAGAAGTCCAGTCTTCTGCAACTCCACTCATGTGGTGAACTTTTCAAACACATACACACACACCCACACACACTACACTGGTCTGCTTACAGGCTTGTAAAAGCCTTGAAACATCTCACCAGTAAACCTACTAAACTCCTGACACATTTCCAAACATAATGGAGCTTCTTTGCACTGTTATTAAACTGCAGGAACAAAAAGAAGGTATAGCTTTTGTTTCAGCGCAGAAACTTTTGTTTAGAATTGAAAAAACCTGACAAATTTGTGGTAATTGAAATGTACAGTCTATTCTAATAAAGTTCCTGCTGTCCATCTATTTTGGCTTGTGGCTTGTTTCTTTCATTTGTGAGCTGAAAGTTGTGGCAATTAATGGAGATCTTGAAATCTGTCATCAGAGCAATGCCCAGTTTGACTGCACAGTTCAATTGAGCCTGCATTTTGGCACAGATGCAGTGGACAGTGGGTGGCATGGCGACAAGGTGCCGCAGTTGATCCCCGGGTCAACCATGGAGTCTTTCTGTGTAGAGTTTATACATTATATACATTATATTTATATTTTAATTCCATCTGGACAAGTGCCTGTTCTTTTTGTTAGACAAATACAACCAATTCCCTTTGAACTTTTTCTCATGTTCAAAACAAAATAATTTTTTTTTTTAGCATTTCTGACTCGAAGGCCTGGTTTCCGCTCTCTGCTTGAAGTTAAAAGAACATGCATGTGACTTCCAGTAAACATCCACGGCCTTCAGTGGAGTACATTTCATTCCAGTACAGTTTAGCCCTGTGTTTGTGGAGTGCCATGACCCACTAGAAAGCTATGAAATGAGAGAAACAGAGAGAGAGAGAGTATGGGGGCTTCTACACTTTTATGTGACTAACACTTTATTAAATTTAATGGTGATTTTAAAAACATGAAAAATATCTTTTACTTACAAACTAAAATACTAGCTATTTTGGGCCGAGTTTTACTTAAAAGTCACAGTTGGACTCTGAGTGTTCTATGTGTGACTCATTGCATCATTACAGGTGTTGAAGTGCAAGAACAGAGAGAACACATTTATTTCTGACAAATCCAACTACCGGAATCATTAAAATGGCAAGTGTGGTTTCTTGCAAGGCTGAATAACACACACATATACACACAGTCTCTGTATTACTATCTTGTGAGGTCCTTCCATAGACTCCCACAATGACTAAAGTATATAATTTTACACCTACTGTACACCTAACTCTAACCCTAAGCTTAACCTCAGTAACCAAAAGCACATCTTTTACCTCTTTTAGTTTCTCAAATAAAACCAGCGCATTTTTTATAGTCATTTTTCCTCATGGGGACCTCTCAAATGTCCCCACAATGCGATGAATACATGAACACACACACACACACAGACACACACACACCTGTGAGTAGCATCTTTCATGTCGCCTTTCCTCTGTTGTTGTAGCTGTGTGTATTTTATCGAGTGAGAGAGACTTGGTGGTGTACAGCGTGATCTCAGATGTGAGGTTACACATCACTTTTCCTTGTTTGATCTGCGGCCTCATCAAAGGCTTGAGTGTGTGTGTGTAAGTGTATGTGATGTTGTGGTCTGGTACAAGCACATTAAATTGCTGGGGAGATGTTAGGTGGGCAACATCAAACGTGTTTGTGGAGGATGGTGTCATCCTTGAATCTGCTTCAGCGGTCAAACGCCAAGAATCTTCGAAGAAACCCAGCTGGCAGCAGTCCAAAGCTGACGGAATCCAACAGTCATTTAACAATGAAAGACCAAGGAAATGCCTTAAGGTATGCAAACAAGAATTTAAAGTTCTTTCAGTTTTCTTTTATAAAATATGAAAAATGTAAAGTTGAGTATATTAAATTGTGACTATACTGTCTTTTATTGAAAGAGATTTTTTTTTCACTGAAATGTGTGGTTGAGCTCTGGAACAAAAAGGTCAAATCGTATTTTAGCTGCTTTTTGTGATATGATATGAAGGGAAGTGATTGTGCCGAATCTACAGCATAGTCTCATACACAGTCCTCAATCATAATCGTACCTATTTAAAATCATATTGTTATCGGCAGACATTCAATCGTACTTCTCATTAATATATTGTATTGTTATCAAACCTAAGTATTTTAAATGATGAATGTTTAATTAGTTAGTAAATTAGTAATAGTCATTTAGAAATTGTTTTCAAACTTCTTTCTTTATGTGCTCCAATACGTTAGAAAATACTGCCCTAATAATGACTTACGTGACTTCAATTTAACAATATATATCAGAAATGTGGAAGTGCCTCATTGCAACCATACAAACTAGCAAGGAAACAAAGAAATTCATATTTTTAATATTCCAACACATTAAAAAGTCACTTAAAATGTAATACCAAATTGAAAATATATGAAATTTAGATTTTTGCAATATTTTCTTTTTTCTTTCTTTTCTAGTAGGCCACAATGGCTCCACATTACCATATTTTATGCTCTTCACATGCATGAAATACACAGCTGTGGTATCTCTATAGCACATGGTTGATAAATGTGCCATAGTTATTTGTGGTTCTCTGCAGGAGCCCTTAAGTAGCCATCCATTGTAAATGTCTGCCGGTGTTGTGCTCCATCTCCAAGGCAATGATAAGGCAGTGTGTTCACCGAGAATCCGACTTCTGCATGTCTGAAGCATGATGTGCTCCACAGCACACAGCCTCCGCAATAAATTGGGAAACTACCGGCATTTCTACCTACTTAGCATCTTCCGCTACTTTATGCTCAGGGACCTCAAAATAACAATCTCATGTGTGATTTCCACCCTGTTAACCTCTGGGGAAATGGTGTGTGTGTGTGTGTGTGTGCGTTGAAGGCAGTGTAAATGCATCAGACCTGAAGACATAAAGTAGAAAAATACATGTATACTTTATAAGTAATAGTTATTTATCATATTTAAAATATAATAAATAAATGTATGTTACACATTACAGCTACAGTAATGTAGTAACATGCATTTTGCCTAAAATTATAGATTAACATTTTGCATTTGTGTACTGCATAGTCTACATGAGGACAGACCGTCTCCAAAGTGTAAATTTTTTGTCGATGTTTTCCCTGATTACATTTTATTGGAGTACTTTATTACTTGATTTGTGCAAGGAGTAGCGTGCATCCAGTCAGATTTTTAAACAGTGTATTTTATTTTTTATGTATCTCTTGCCCGCAAACTCCACACAGACAGGCCTTATGGCCGACCTGGGGATCGAACCCAGGACCTTCTCGCTGTGAGGCGGCAGCACTAACCCTCAGTGGACGTTACAACACAGAATATAATTGTAGGACTACTCCCAAAATCACCCAAACGTCTCCTAATGTTAAAAAAGACATTATTTAAATTAGCTTGGGACAGATCTCACAAGTCACTACATTGTGATCTGCAGTCGTTTTGTCTTGATTTGTAACTTTGACTAAAATCTTGTTGTGTGTCAAACGTCTTAAAGGTATTTTCCAAATGTCTGCTGTATGAATGCAAATAGGCAAGTCAATCATGGGTGAAACTTGTTGGGTGGTGGCCTAGTGGTTAGGAGACTCACCTCCGAACCAAGAGGTTTTTGGTTCAATTCCTACCAGCATTTAGCAGATGCCTGAGCAAGACACTTAACACCAAAGTTGCTTTCAGGGAAACTATTGTTGAAATGGAAGTCGTTCTGGAAAATGCTGTAAATGTAAATAAAACAGAGTTTGATTCATTTTTTTGTAGCCTGTAAGAATGTTTGAATCGTACTGGGATTCTCTAGCAACAAAACAGCTAATTTAGTTATTGGACATGCCTTGAGTGTTAGCAAAGTCATCACCTATGTATAAATTGTGTGAGTGATTATATGCCATCGTGAACACTCAGCAGACAGTGCACCATAATGAAATGTGACCTCTGCATTTGACCTATCCGTGAAGGAGCAGTGGGCAACTTTTTGGCAGCGCCCAGGAAGCAGTGTTTGGGTGCAGTACCTTTCTCATTAGGACCTCAGTGGCACCTTTACTTGTCCAGAATTTGAACTGACCCTCCGATCACGGGCCCAACTCTGTAACCGTTATACTACTACTGGCCCTGGTTATTGGTTAAATGTGTTTGCAGGGTGCACTTTCCCTTTAAAAACAGGCTACTACCTCATTATATAGAACCTTGACATGGTTTAAAATAAACCTTTGAATAAGTTCTTTGAGTGGAAAAGTGGTTCTTCAGACGTTGTGGCACCAAGCAAAAATGAGCATATTCAAGAATAATCTCTTTTAGCAACCAGACGTTATTATTCTATGGCATCACTCCAAAGAAGCCATTTGGCCACCTTAATTTTCGTAGGCGTGCAACTGATAAAGCTTGAGTTGTATACGGTGAACGGCTCTGTTCTGCAAATTTCCAGCATCAGGCAAGCAAGTTGTGTCTTCACCTCAGGCACTTAAGTGCTTTTCACTAATGGCTGCTGGGGGAGAGAAAGGAGAACGCTGGCCGCCTTCCAAAACTACGATTGACGTTGCTGAAGTCTCGCACTTCATCTGTCTACAACTAGAATTTAAAGTCCAAACTGATAGCAATAATAATGCAAAAATGGATTCAAAATATGTGTTTAAATATTCAAAAAAATGCTAATCTTCAGCTATGGAGTGCTGACCAGTGTATACAATGTAATATCTGTGTATACAGTATAATGTATATCTTAATGAAAGAAGAAAAATTTGCATTAATTAATACTCCAAAAATTGAGGTCACTCATTCTTACAAATTAACCAAATTGACATTTTTGAAGTAATAACTTCAGCATACAGCAATGATAACTTTTTTGCTTCTCAAGTTGATGTGATGTATTGCAGTTTAGTACCATAGACCCAATGGATTTGGTACACTTAATTTTATTTACCTATGTTACATTAGCAATAAATATAGTTACTTGTACTTAAGTTTAAGATGAATGATGATTTAATCCTATTGATTTCCTGAAATAGTTTGAGTTGAACTAGCTCAGCAGGTTTTACAGTGTAGCTTGTGAGTTTGTGAGAGTGCGTATGAAGACCAGACAAGTCAAAAAGCACCGGTCTCTGAGAGAAGAATTACTGTTTTATAAAGGCTAATAAAACGCAACTCATGAGGAGCCATAACTGTCTTTTTAAGGGCTCTGGGTGTCCTCTGGGAGGCTGCGCTGCTGGAATACGAGCACACCAGGACATTTAAACACTTTGCCTTCGTGACAGCTTGGCAGCTTTGAGGTAGCAGGCCCAGTTACTGGACGAGCTCTGCCAACGCAGATACACTCATAGCCCACTAAAGGCCAGTCATGTATGACATTATCACAGGTCAAAAGAATGTTCTCGTAAAATACCAGGTCAGCCATGCCAAAAGAGGCAGCTGTACCTTATCGCTGGTGCAGAAAAGCAGCTAGATGGTCTCAAAGAGCAACTCGAAGGTCCAACATCATTCACTTTTCAGTTGAAAAAGAACCTTTTTTGACACTAACAAATAGCCACTATCGAGCTTTCTGCAATAACTTTACTAAAATATTTTTACAGGGACTAAAAGCAAGACAAAGACCAAGAAAAAACACAGAAGAGAAACAACCTGAGAAAAGTTGGAATCATTATAGCTGAAGTGAATAATTTCTTAGAAGTTCCAGCGATCTTAAAAATATCAATCAGTCTGGGTTAAAAGAGCAACACAAGTGCAATTGCCAGCAGGAGTGCATCAAAAAAAAGTTTTTAAGTGGATGTCTAGACATGTTTTTGGGGCCAGATTTGTTGTGCGTGGAGTGAAACAAATAGACCAAAAAAAACTAACCTTTCTGTGCCATATGAAACTGGATAAAAATGTAACGTGACTCAAATGTAGCCTCCTCGATCCGCTGTATTTTGAGATGTTAGTGGAGAGTAAGAAATTGTGATTTTCATAGATTCAGATTTAGCTGTGGATGGCATATCAAATGCGTTGTAGATTTTTGGGACAATGTTTACTCTCACCTCTTTCTTTTAACTTGGGATAACGGTGGAGGCCTAGATGTAGGATACCAAGAGGTCATAGGTTCAAATCAAGCTCAAATCAGCATACTGCTGGCACTACCACCGGTGGGTACCCTTAATACCAAGTTGCTCCAAAGAGACTGATCCACTAATAAACGCCATAAATATAAACCTGCTTTGTCTTTACCTGGATTAATCTTATTAGTTAAAATCCAAAAGCTACCAACATAAAACGGTAAAATGACCAAATTTGATTAGAGTTAGTTAGGTCCCATAGCTTCCGCTTTTATAAGTAATAAAAAACATTAACAATGGAATATTAAAATTGAATAATTAAATAGTGATCTGATTGTAGGTGTAAATGAAGCCTAACATTTAGCATTTTGAGTTCGAGTTTTTTGTCTTTATAATGTCACAACTGTAATTGCTCTTGGTATGTGTATTGTTTCACACATAGACACTTAAAACACCTCGTCACTCTCTTCTGCTGTGAGTCACAGAAAACAATATTCTTTGTCACACAACTTTACCTGACACAGATGGCAAAGACAAGTTTCAGTCCCAGGAAAGTAAAAACAGAACGCCTGTGGAAAGCCGACAGGTGTGAGTAATGCGAGCATGCACCGGAAGTTTTCTGTTGTGACATTTGTGTCAGACGGGAGATTGATCAAAATCAACGTGGGGCTTTGAACTGTCAGAGCAGCGCATGTGAAGAGGGTCTGTCAAAGTCGCTCAGTGAGGGACAAGTCGGCCCGTGGGAACCGGGGATGAGAGAGAGAGAGAGATAAAGAAAGAGAAAGAATTACTCAGTGTCAGTGATGCTATGAGATCTGAGATGTGAGTCACACCAACGCATGGCTGTTACGTAAAGCACTTCAGCACAAAACAACACATAAAGACGATAAAGGAGGAAGGGACACAGGAAGACGAATGTGCATTTTTGAAACCACAGAGACTGTGCGAATGTTCAAATTGGGAGAAGTTCTGGCAGCCAAAAAGAGATCTAGGAAATTGGTAGTATCGTCATAGTTAAGATGCATAATCATTTCCATGGGAAGTAGAGTTCACCTAATAAAGAATATCAGTAATAATGTCAAGCACGAATTATAACCTTGCATTCACTACTTTAAGTCAATTGGTCGGAGGAAACAAAATGACAATGTGTCAAAGTGTTGCTCCTTGTAATCAGAAAATGTACACCATAACATTATGACCACCAAATAGCCTTGAGACTCCACAAACTGTGATGTACTGTGCGTTCTGACATGGGATGTAATTATAATACAATTTTATATCAATTCAATGGACCACGAATCAATGTCTGCCAATATCACAATCACTTCAAATCGCCAAAAGCAACTATTTGATTTGTATTGGGAAAGTCTTGAAGTATCTTGGCATCGTGACCTTTTCCACAGAGAATTTGATTTACATTTACAGCATTTAGCAGATGTTCTTATCCAGAGCGACTTACATTTCCTAATTTCAGGGACAGTTCCCCTGAGAGCAACTTAGGGTTAAGGGTCTTGCTCAGGGACCCAATGTTGGTAACCACCTTCCAATCACGAGGCGAACACCCTAACTGTTATGCTACCCACTGCCCCGGAGATGTTGACAAGTGTTAAAAAAAAAAAAAAAAGACTCAAGAAAGAAATAAAGACCTCTCTGCCCAGGTAGCCCGAATCTCAGCTCATTGAAACGTCTCAGATCTTATATTGTCACTGACTGCCAGCTTCATTCTTTTTTTCCCTCTCTTTTTCTATGACCTCAAAGTCTGAATGACAGCGAGGAGAGATAAAAGGAGCCGCAGAGGGAATAAAGGAGCGGGCAGCAGTGGAGGTTGGCATCCCGCTGATGAGCAGCTCCTTATTTGATCAGAGCTGCTACAGCGACGGGGGTCAGGTGTGTCGTAGAAACACACAGATGTGCTGGTGACTCACAGCTGTCCGAGAGGTGAAGGAAAGAGGGATTCCATCACTGCGTCATTCTTTCATCTTTTTTTATCTCTCTCTGCCTCTCTCACTTTGAGATGACAGACGTCTTATTCCCTGGATGTAGACCCCAAATGTGTTCAGTTCATGTGCCCTATGATGAAGGAAAAGGCCAAGAGTAGTGTATATATATATACAATACCAGTCAAAAGTTTGGACACACCTTCCCATTCAATGTTTTATTCTTTATTATCATGACTATTTACATTGTAGATTCTCACTGAAGGCACTATGAATGAACACATATGGAATTCTGTAGTAAACATAAAGTGTGAAATAACCCAAAACATGTTTTATATCTTAGATTCTTGAAAATAGCCACCCTTTGCTTTGATCACTGCTTTGCACACTCTTGGCATTCTCTCGATGAGCTTCATGAGGTAGTCGCCTGAAATGGTTTTCCAACAGTCTTGAAGGAGTTCCCACAGATGCTGAGCACTTGTTGGCCCTTTTGCCTTCACTCTGCGGTCCATCTCATCCCAAACCATCTCGATTGGATTTGGTCAGGTGACCGTGGAGGCCAGGCCGTCTGGTGCAGCACTCCATCACTCTCCTTCTGGGTCAAATAGCCTTTACACAGTTCATTCATAGTTTTGATGCCTATAGTGAGAATCTACAATGTAAATAGTAATGAAAATAAAGAAAAAACATTGAATGGGAAGTGACTGGTAGTGTATATATAACTTTTGACTGTTAGTGTATATATAACCAAAAGCAAACATCAAACTAAAGAAGTTAAAGTTGTTTTAAAGTGGATACATTCTGCTTTTTCTGATCCCGCTCCTCAACCTCTCATTCCCATCTGGTTCACAGCTTCTGTTCCGAAACTCCATCGCTCATGAAACACATCAGATCAAACAGAAGCTCATGGACAGTGTTTATACTTGTTCATTAGTCTGCGCACGGTGCAGGGATTTATCTGTTTATTCTTTGTGATGGCATATAGCTCTGAGTGAACATGTGTATTTTCTTTTGCGGTATTTAGCAAAGTGAAAGGAACAACTATGCAATGAAAACTGCTAATGGATTGGCACTTTGGCAGGAAACACATCATGACGTGGAGCAAGAAAAGATTGAAAAAATATTGGCATATGCCGGGCATTCACCAGTTTAATTTGATTGATAAAGATGTAGGTTTAATCGCGAACAGCTTTACCTACATTTACCCACATTTGAATCTAATTGTGTGCACCATACAAAAGTCTTTAGTTACTCCTTTTGATTTCTTCATATTTAGCTTCAAAAGTACAAGATTTTCTTGTGTTTATAATGTAGTGTTTACATATATAATATGTGACCCTCCACGGCAAAACCAGTCGCTTGTCGAAAAAGTGAGAAACGGAGAAATCTGCCTTTGAAGTTGACTATCGCCGTAGCACTCACAGACGCTTGGTGCGGTCGCCGCTATGTTCGTATTTACGGTATCCTACGCTGCATTCACAGCCACACGGATAGCCTACCTGCGTTAGGTTAACTGAACTCGGGAGACGGAGATAGATTCCAGAGACATATCTTCATGCTAGTCAACCAGTGGATTTACCGTAAATATTGAAGTAGAGCGGTCAAAACATTCTGCCAGAATTGAATTCCTCACCTCAAGAAAGTCACGTTTTTAGGATGGAAAGGGTAAGTTTTTCAGCGAAATTTATTGACAACAATACAGTATAGACCTTCCACTGTTTCAAAACACTAAAAACGAAAAATCCTAAATTTTACCCCACGCAACATAAACGCTCGTTTTTCTCGGAAACATATGATGTTTACACAAGCATTGTAAGCAAGAGAGAATACAGTATGACAAATCATGCATCACTGGCTAAACAATATGTTTTAAAGCTGATTTTAAAATGATGGGGGAAAACCCATGAAATATTTATCTGAAGGAAATTCAGCAATAAACATTACAATTCCTTGTAGTCTGTATATTTCGCACGTCATCACATTATGTCACGTCACCATCACAACATTTCACAACAAAATAAACCTCAGATGTGTAAATTGGTCGGCGGTGGTTGGAGAAGTGTTGCGTTACGTCCTGAAAAACACACACCAGAAAGGTATAAGCCTGTGGGAACGCGTTCACAGATTATATTCATAACAGTGACAAAATGCCTCAAATCACGATGAGGGAGAATTCTCATAGGAAGTTGCATCATCAACTAGCGACATCACTGTTATTCATGGATGAGTCTGACTACAGAGATTGTAGTATAACACCAAGTCATCTACACAGGAAAAAGCAACACAGTAACCAAGGTGTGGGCTACTAGCTTAGTGGTTACTAAAATGAAACACTTCCGATGACAGATGTAGGTTCCAGACTGGAAGAGATTATTATTTGTGAAATATTTGTGGGAAAAGGAGATGAGAGTAGGTTTTCCTCCTTATTAGACTATGAGGATGTTTTGGTTAACTCAAACAAATGTGGATCTTCCCACAGAAACGAAAGCTTTCTTGGCCAGAGCCAGCTCAGAAAGAGATACTGAGTAATGAGTGAATGGTCTGTCAGGGTCTGCTCCAGGAAATGAGTGGTGACGGAGTTTGGAATGACCCTCAGGTGATTTTTACACACCGATCAAGGAAAAAAACCCCCCAAAAAAGCAGAGAAGAAGAGAGAAGGAGAACAAAATGAACTAGAAGACAATCTGTTTTCTCCACCAACATCGCAAGCCAAATATTTAGTTCACCTCACACGTCTCCTCCTGCCAAAACAAGGCAAGGGGAATTTCTGCAAACACTCAACACGGCAGTCATTACACACACACACTGGTCCAATTAAAAACACAACTGCAAGAAGAAGAAAGAGTCCAGAGAAAGCTGGGCTTGGCTTTATAAGGGTCGGTCAACGAGTGACCAGTTCTTCCTTCCCTTCCTACTGTTCCCTCGCATTCTAGCATATCGGCTTGTGACTCACAATCCCAGTAAAACTGGGAAAAAGTAAATTATTAGTCCTGATTCACACAGCTCCGTCGCTGCTGAGGTCAGGGGTTCCCGATTCAGTGAATCAGTGAATCGCTGAATCAGTCCGGCCAGTTGTGCAGTCACACGTCTGGGCCTGGAGCACGTCTGGCCTGTCGGAAGTGTTAGTAGGAGTGTGTGTGTGTGTGTATGATTCCAGCTGCGGTCTTTCACAGAGAATGAGTAGAGTGTACAGCCTGTGCTGCGACCCTGGTTTAATTCACTACAGCATCGCTAGCCAAACTTGCTTCTAGCGATTGGTGGGCCTGTGGAGATTAGTTCCAACTTAAACCAAAAACATGTGGTTTGTCTGCGACTAAGGTTTTGGGGATTGTCAGATTACAGGCAGATGTGCTTCATTAGTACACAACCTCATAACTTCAGGCGATTCATGTTGATTGTTGGAGAAGTAATTATATAGCATTTTCTTCATCACCAATGTGTTGGATGTTGCAGGATGATGACTTGGGAAGCCATTTTGTACCAGTGTGCTCATGAAACATTATCTATGAGCAGTGTTGAGGAGTTGCTGAGTAAAATTAACAGCGCTATTAACATTTTTTTCAGTAGCTTATCAACAGCGAAGGAGCTTTAGACACAGAAGGGTATTTTCAATTACTGTCTGTTTCTGATTGGGTTTGTATGACCAGAAGGGACATCTCATTGGCTGCCATGTTTGTACGATGCATGCTTTTTGCATCAATGCAGCACCGCATTGGCAGCTGCGAGATGGAGTCAGATCTTGACAAAGATGGAAGCAAGAATCAAAGTTTAGGACTCTGTAAAGCTTCATAAATGTAACGTATGTAAGCTGGAAATCAAAGCACTCGCTACCTCCAAAACTTATTTGTGACACAAATGAAGGACAATATGGAGGCACCAAATGAAAAAACAAAAGAAATCATGAGGATTGTTCTCATTAGTGAGGATGGATCTGATGTGTCCATGACATTTTGGGTCTGCCCAAAAACATCATCTTTGATTCTGTCATCTTTTGTATTTCTTTCCTGAATAGAACAGTAAGGTTAGGCCTGGACAGAACTACAGGTCTGATAAGTTGGGATGAGCAGGAATGCTGTTGAAAGCTGAATTCTCCAAACTGCTGCTGTGTTGAGGTTACAGTTGAGAAGACAATTCTCTGATGATTTACAGTCATCTGCAAAAGAATCAGGTGTCAGATGTAAAAGACAAATCATGCTTGTCAAAGCTTATAAAACTCTGGGAGGAGCGTTTCAATTGTGCTGCTGAGATTCACCAAAGCCAAGACCAAAAGTTGGCAGCAACTTAGAAGACAGGAGAGAGTCCTGATGAGCGTGTGGAATGATCTAAGGGTTCTATTGAGGGTGCAAATACACCATAATAAGCTAATATGCAACACACACAAATACACATGCATACAACGAAGATGGCTTGATTAATAGAGCATATGGAGCAAGGGGAAAGCTCAAAAAAAAAATTGTGCATGCGTGTGTGACTGCGAGCATGCACAAATATGAGCTTGTGTGTATGTGTATGGAAGAACTCTGTAATGGAGCACCCGGATTTCGGAAACAGTTTTTAATCCGTCTGGGTTCCTCTCCCCCCGTCACAGCTGTGAAGCAGATCCACCCTCCCTTTTTCCTTCCCTCCCTCCCTCATTCTCTCTATCCTTCTGTCTCTCTCTCCCTCTTTCTCTCTCTCTCTCTCTCCCTCTCTCTCTCTCTCTCTCTCTCTCTCAGTCTGTCTCAAACACTAGTGTCACATGGGACACATGGCATTCGGGCATTTACTTGTTTTTTGATAAAGCTACTTTCCATCAGGAACAACTTTTCGTTAATGCCTCATTCGGACATTGTGTCCCCAGCTGCTTAAAGCAGAGCCAGCTGTTTGAGTGGGGTGTGTTCACAAACCTCAAAACCCGTGCAGGTGGCAGCTGTAGTGGTGAAGTCAGATCAGAACCTTCAGTGTGAGTCTTTGTGTATAAAGTCTGGCTAGAGGATGACTAAGCAGCAGGGCACCTGGCATCATGACTACCCGGTAAAAATGATTTGATCAATTAGTCATGTTAACATGCTTCTTTCATTTAGTTCAAGTCAGTTGAAGGAAATGAAAATTGAAGATGATCAATTGACTGAATATAATTGTGCTGCTATGTTTAAGAGTCTCACACACACTGTAAAAAATCAGTTGCCACCCTAAAATTTAAAGTACAATTAAATTGGATTGGCCAATGATTTCAACTCATTATTTTAAATCTATTTTAAGCGTTTGGTCTCTGTAAGAAATCCCCATTTGGTGTTTCACTTACACTCTACATGGATGGTAATCTGATTTGTCTGTAAGATGTTGTATATTAAGTGAAAAATGTTTTGACTTATTGATCACATAATTTTTCACACTGTAGGATTTTTGGATCTCTATAAGCCATGCTTGGACTATCATGGTTATACCCCTATAGTTTTTGTCTGAACTAACCAGGCAGGAATGAAAGCTGTAGATCAGCAGCAAAGATATAGATTTTCTTTTAAGACTACCGTTCCAAATAAATCCTGACAGGGTAGAATTACGAGCTCACTCCTATTTACACTCACATGCCAGAACACACATTCGGTGAATATTTATGGCATGTCAGGGTCTGTCTCATTTTAATTACAGCATGGCCCTCGCTAATAAATAATAACATCATTATTTTAAAAGGGGATGCTTATGTCTTTTCGTTGGCTGCCTTACCGCTCCAACATCCAGTCGGCTGACGAGAACCAGTTTAAACAGTTGCATTTTTACCAATCACAACTCATGCGGCAGAGACGACGTCGAGAGGCCCGGGTCCCAAAACCACTTTCCTATGCCTGCCTCTTCCCTCCACCCCTCCAAGACATACAAAACACATTTTGTACATAAACAGCCGGGAAATGTTATTAATAATGACATTTTTCACCTGTGTGGATCTGCTCCAATGTGTTTAGCAGGAGAAAACCCAAACACAGATAAGAAACGGAGCAAGATTTTGAAATGGACAAAGACAGAATCTGGCGTCTTTTTCAGGTTGAGAGGGTCAAGGCTAACTTAAAAAATGAGAGCGCTAATTATAAACTCTTGGAAGGATACCAGCTGGATCAAATTCTGTGAAATTATTGTCTGGGGTTTTACATCCTAACCTGACTTGCCATGTTCCATTCGTGTTTCTTCAGGTTATAGGTTTAAAACCTATTTTTGTGAAAAAGACAAATGAATAGTTTGGTCGTTGACAACTAACATACTAAACTACCATTTTGACCATGATAGACAACACACTGGAATCTATTTAGGACTTAATTAACTGTTGAACTGGAATGAAGACTGTGAGCCAGGTCTTACAAATTCTCTTTTGATTGGATGAACAAAAATCCTACAAAATCTTGAGGAAAGCCTTCCCAGAATGAATAAAATTCCATATGGTAAGAATGGCTGGTAAAAGGTGCATCTTCGAAATGAACCCATGAGGTAATAAGTGAGTGTTCTTAATGCTTCAGCAAACCCGGATAGTTTGGACAATTCAATGCTTCCAACTTGCTTGGAAACAATTAAGGGAAAGGCCCTTTTCTGTTCCAGCTTCACTGTCCATGAAGACATGGTTGGATCTAGAAGTGGAAGAACTTGAAATGCCCATGCAAAACCTCAACCTCAATCCCAACAAACAACGTTGAGATGAACTAGAACAGAAGTTGAGAGTCAGGTCATCTTGTCCAACATTGGTTCCTGACTTTACGAAATGTTTTTCTTGATGAATAGGCAAAAATCAACAAATTCTTGTGGAAAGCCTTCCCAGAATAAAGAGATATAGTGGAAATAAGTAATGTTAAAGGCAATGAGTGAGTGTTATTGATCTTAATGCTTCAGAATACCAAGACATTTTGGACAATCCAATGCTTTCTTCTTTGTGGGAACAGTTGGGAGAAAGGCTCTTTTCTTACCCAGCATGACTGTGCCTCAGTGGTCAGAACATGGTCCATACAGAACTTGACTGGTTTGTGCAAAATCCTGACCTCAAACCCCATTGACCAATTTCAGGATTAAATAGAAAGGCAACTGAGAGTTAGACCATCTAGTCCAACATCAACGCCTGATCTCACGAATGCCCTCCTCGAAGAAAGGGCAAACAAATCCCAAAGGCTCACTATAGGAGTGGAAGCTGTCATAGTTGCAAAGGGGGAACCACATAAAGGTCTCATTTTTGGATATATAATGTATACAATAAGGTGAAAATGGTTTTATAGATTTAGATTCTTCATTACAGATATAGATTCTAATGTAACACAATGTAACACAATAGTGAAAGTGAGTGATTATTTTGTCATTGTGAACACACCACAGCACAGCACACAGTGCACCACAGCAAAAAGTGACCTCTGCATTTGACCCATCTATGAAGGAGCAGTGGGCAGCTAACATGGGCAGTGCTTGGGAGCAGTGCTTGGGGACGGTACCTTGCTCATGAGTACCTCAGTGGTAACTTTACCAGCCCTGGATTCGAACCTGCGACCTTCTGATCACGGAGTGACACACCAACTGCCCCTTCTTATATTCCTATTTGAGGAGGTGAGGAGTTTATACTGGTTTCAAATCAAATTTAGCAGCTAGAGTCTATAACTTAAGTCAAAAATGACTTTTTATTCCCTGTATAGTGCATGATATACAGCCTGGAACGTTTAACTATATGGCAAATTGGGACACATTTCATATTTTTCCTGTAGTGTTTTCTTTCATATTTTATTGAAAAACCCATTTTTAAGGACATATTTTACGTGCTACAAAGGGCGTAGGGCGCGTCGGATGCAGCCTCCGACTAACCGCAAAACAGGCGAGGGAGGAGAGCAGAGGCAGGCTTGTGGGAATGAGAGAGAGGTTCATTTCGTAGAGGGAGCTCACATCTACAGAAAGATTTACTGATGTGTTCTCCATCTTTCTCTCTGTCTTTCTCCCTTCTCGAGGGAATAAAAAATACATCTTCTTGTCTTTTCCTCTGTTCGCTTTTTAATGGGGCCTGATGCTTTCCTTGGACTGACAGAGAGGAACGGTGTAAACAGAGTGTCATCGAACACTCATCTCGGTCTCGGTAATGGCTCCCTCGATGTGTGGACAGAGAAGGGGGAAGGTCATCTATCAACCGCCTCCGTCTCAGATCACCCACAATCCTCTGCAAGCCATTTGATGATGAGCCTGCGAGCCCACAGTAGCTTTCCAGACACTTCATAGACCTCACGTGCAACAACATTACATGCAAATAAAATGGCATTAAGCATGGTTCTAATCTAATCGGCGATAGGCAATGTGTTAATTTAACACGTTTTCAGATAATTGTGATAATTCAGTATCTTTTATGAGTGTTGGTTTATTAAACTTTATAATGAGAAATAATTTTATGGTATGGTATAGTTGATATAGTTCATGGTATTTGCAAGGTACTTTAACTACAAGTATGTTAAATACAAATTTAATTCTAAATGTAAAAATAAAAGATTTTGAGTTTGAGTAAAGGTACCATTTGGACTCTCAATGTACAAATTGATCAATAAAGGAAAAACAATCCCCTGCAACAATCCCCTGCAGGTTTTGGTGGTGTGAGTGGTAGTGTTTTTTAAAGTGAGTGATTATTTGTCATTGTGAACACAGCACAGCACACACACAGTGCAGCACAACAAAATGTGACTTCTGCATTTGGCCCATCCGTAAAGGAGCATTGGGCAGCTAACATGAGCAGTGCCCAGTTAGCAATGCTTGGGGATGGTACCTTACTCATGAGTACCTCAGTGATACCCTTACGAGTCCTGGGTTAGAGACTTTTCCACAATAATATTGAGGGCAGATCTTTACCAAAAACAAACAACCCAAAAGCAGCTTGTAGTACTTTATCTTCACGACTGTAAGAGGCCACTGTCGACTCTGTTGGTATTCATTTTTAATGCTTACGCAGTTATCATCATAGTCATTACCTCTCCTTCAAGTCAACAAGTGGCGGATGTTTATGGCACTTAATCCCGCCGTGGTGCATCGTATCACCTGCAGCTGTCGCCGCACACACTGGGACTGAAACTCTACTCGTTTTTTAAGGTTTGAACCAGAGACCATTCATTTTAATGGCCATCATAAAAACCTCTACAGCCTCCATTCAGAAGAGCTCGAAAAAACATTCCCATCTTGCCTTTTCACTTTTCACTTCCCCTGACTGTGTTCTTCATCTCAGCACTCTCAGAAATGTTCTGTGATTTACAGAAGCCAAAAAGAAGAACTGGAGCAGAAATAAAATGTTTTAAAGAAGGCTAAATACATCATCGCTGCTTCATAAAGTAGCAAAGATTTAAGTTGGTTAATAATGCTCATTTGCTGGTTATTTCTGGCTCGATGCTTCTTGAACTGGCTAAAAGGGTCAAAACATGGCAAAAGAGCGATGGTTTGGGACCAAAACCAGATAGAATGTTTTCAAAATAGAGATTATATTGGTCAAAGGTGAATTTTTCTGGTGAATTTTTCTTAGTTAGTAAGAACTAACTAAACCTATTAGCTTGGGCAAATTGATTTTGAGGAGGAAAAAGAACAAAAATGCATCATGAAAGTTAGTGTGGAAAACAACTCATTATTTTGTTATTTATAAGATTGCACCTCGGATTTTACACTATGTATTTAGTGTCCCAAGGATGGAAGCAAATGATTGTCTCTGCAAATGTAATGCATCCACATCGAACGATCTCACCACCAACATTTCTGCGAGGCTTGGTGCTGACAAGGTGGTAAACTCGGCCTGATTTGCGCCATCTAAGATGACAAATTGCTTTGCTCTCTCAAACCACAGAACTTAAGGAAGCATGTTTGCAACATCGTTTGAGTGCTTGAGTTGAAGAACACGAGCTGGCTGATATGAACAAAATACCACAACGCGAATATATTGCTACACATTCGCAAGTGACCACAAGATCTGTGTACTTGACGGAACTGCACTGCTGTATGAGCAAATAATCCATGGTCTGAAATTGTTTCCTCAGTGCAAATCTCAGTTGGTAGATATGAGTTTGCATATTCCTTGGCACCCTGGCATATTTGCAGTTACACCAACACCATAACACACCAGTATTTTAGCCTTTCATTTCCAGTCCGCTTGTCTTCACACTATAGCAGCCTCGCTCCCCAGTCAGCCGACCCGACTCTGATCCTCCTCATTACAGGATCCCCTCAGGACCACTGGTGACATTTTCAGAGTGGGAAATGTGAGAACCTGGACACGTCGAAGTGTTGGAGGAGGCAACATAAAACCTGAATTAGAACTAAGATAAAAAAGAGAGTAAGGGAAGGTAGTGTGTGAGAGATTTTCAGATTTCTGAAAGTAATTTCACGTTCATTTATTGTTTTAAAGGAACAAGGGATTGTAGGAGACGGAAAAAAAAACCTGAGAGAGAGAGAGAAAGAGAGAGAGAGAGACAGAGAGACAGAGAAAGAGATGATTTAACTCTTTCCAAGCTAAACAGGTGCAGGAAATGAAATTATAAGTTCAACACCATATTAGCACAAATTGGTAACCAACAGCCCTATATTCTTAAAAAGAAACAGAAACATAACATAAAAAATCATTACGATTACCAAAATGCACCACAAGAGGGAGCAAGCACCTGCTGGTTACGTGATTTCAACAGCATTACCAAAGTAATTCATTTGGAAACTTTACCCATTTTACTGTCATATTATTGTTGAATGAAGCCCATGTAGAATGAAGAAAAGTAAACCAATTTCATGGTTTAAACGGATTTTCATAACTCATATCGCAAAATTTTCAATAAACATCCAAAAGTTTTAAAAAAAAAAAGATTTGTAACGAATCTCCTTGTGATTGATGCAGGTTTGTGATTTTCACACAGAGTCAGAAATTACATGCCAGACGCATCATCGATGATGGGATGAACTGAATAAGAACTTTCTGAGGTGAGTAACTCTTTAATCAAAACGTTTGGAAAATGTCTTTAACTTGGTGATGGTGTCTGCACAACCTACTTACGCATATACACTCACATACACACAGACGAGACGAGTAATGTTCAGAGGCGCAGAATTTGATGACGTCACGAATCTCGCGGCTCGTAACGCCGACAACCCAGACGTCCATCTATGGCCAATGGCCAATTAAACAGGAAGTTACCCTTCCGGGCATTTCTTAGTGACTTTGCACAGTTTGTGTGTGTGTATGTGTGTATGTGTGTATGTGTATGTGTGTGTGTGTGTGTGTGTATGTGTGTATGTGTGTATGTGTGTGTGTGTGTGTGTGTGTGCGCGTGTATGTGTGTGTGTGTATGTGTGCGCGTGTATGTGTGTGTGCGCGCGTGTGTGTGCGTGCGCGTGTGTATGTGTGTATTGGAACGTCATTGGCTTCCCACAAGAAGGGAAATTCTAAATTAGGAAGCGAGTGATTTACCGTGAAACGACATCAATTAGTGTGGACAACGTGACCAGCGGGATTTTTTTGGGGTGAAATATTTTGTTATTATTATAAAGTATTTTTTTTTTAGGTAACCCCCGTTTATTCTAAATCCATTATTCAAAATTACTTACAGAACGCCTCGTGTCTAATCTTGTGGAGTTGTGAAGGTGGGAGCTGAGATGTGTGTGTGTGTGTGTGTGTGTGTGTAAGGGGGCGCGCCCGCTTTCTGACGACATTATGACTCGTCAGAAGTAGGTAAGCGCCCGTTAACAAACGGTGTGTCATGTCTGCTAAGGCAAATCCCCGTTCGCGGATCCCCCAAAGCCCGCAGGGGGAGGAAAGTTATTCTGCCCTCCAAATAGAAAAAATAAATATGAGGGGAAAGAGGGCGGGAGAGAGAGAGGGGAGGGAGGGAGGGAAGGAGAGAGAGGGGAGGGCGGGAGGGAGAGAAGTATAATTACAGTAAGACAGAAAGTAGAGTCAGAGTGAGGAGAGACAGGGACGGAGAGAGAGTGTGTGTGTGTGAAAGAGAGAGAGATACAGCGAAGGAAGAAGAGCCCAGCCCACTTCTACAAAAACCATTCAACTCCTGCAGTCCCAGACCTCTCGTGAGTGCGCCGCTTCCCCTGGGCTCCCCCAGAAGCCGCCTGCCTTTCCCATACAAACTTCCCAAGGACCGAGAGAGAGAGAGAGAGAGAGAGAGAGGCTGAGAGAAAGAGATAGAGAACACCACTACAAGTCAAACAACTGGCAGAACTATTCGTCCTCGTCAGTCAGCACCTCTCTTCCAAGCGGCTCTTCGTTTAACAATCGGGATTACCTTTTTTTCCCCTTTCCCCCCTCCGCTCTCGCTTTATTCCAGTAGTTAAAGTTGGCTTTTTGTGCTTCTTCCCAACCTGTCAGACTGTGCACATCCACAGGTAGAGGACAGACTCCGACCACTGCCGCCACTGCCTCCCCTTTTTTTGTGGAGGAATTCTTTTGATTGAATTCTTTTAGAAACTAAAAGTTCCTCAGGCTGCTGTGGTCAGTCTGAAAGAAAAAAGAAGCGATCCTCCAGCCGGCCCCTAGAGTACGCTGCCCGGACTCCGAGGATGTCTCTCCTGCCCATGTTCAGTGTGGCTCTCTTGCTGCTAGCACACTGCTGCACCACGCTCTCTGCCATGTCCACGCCTGGGTCGGAATGCCCGTCCTGTGCCCTGGCCCGGCTGCGTAGGGGTGGCCCCGAGGCGTTCGGTGAGGAGGAAGAAGCCCAGCAGGACGTGGTGGAGGCGGTGAAGAGGCACATCCTCAGCATGCTCCACCTGCAGGCTCGACCCAACATCACTCACCCCGTGCCTCGAGCCGCGCTGCTTAACGCCATCCGCAAGGTGCACGTGGGCCGCGTTGGCAAGGACGGCAGTGTCCTGATCGATGACGAGCCCCTTGGTCGCTCTGAGGCTGACGCAGCAGAACAGACAGAGATCATCACCTTCGCCGAAGCCGGTAAGTGCAAAATTTGTAAGTTTGGATGAAACAAGAGTTACGGTCCTAGAGAACTGAACAGCTTTAACTTTACAGATAGAGTCCTAGAGAATTCGTCAGCTCCAACTTTACAGTTAAGGTCCTAGAGACCAGCTCTAACTTTACAAGTCAAACTTTACATCCTCTCTATGAGAGAATCAAGCAGGTCTAGCAACTTCATTCCACCTGGTCTCCTGAAAGAATTTAGGAAGAAACCTGTTGCCTCTCTGTGAAGTTGGAGAGAAGGTCTGTGACTGTGTGTTAATTTTCTTCCACACCCTCCTCTTCCCTCTTTCTAAAAAGCCTCCTGTTGCTTTTGAAAATAGCTGATTATCTGTGAAACTCCCTCCAAGGCTTTAAGCCCATAAACTCGGGTGTGAACCTTTTTATTTATTGGGGGGATTGCGTACTTGCGAGCTGACAGACTTTTCTCACAGCCAAATGCCATTAAGTTGTCCGAGGAGGGGAACTCGAGTATTCAGCAAATCCTTTTCAAAAAGTTGCAGGGGTTGAAACAGCTACATTTTACAAAGCATCAAGACTTAAGATAAGTTAGATGATATAAGCTGCGCTCTGGGTATCAAGAGACATCTGTGATCTTTTTTGACTGACTGCTTGGCAAAGAAAAAAAAAACGCTTTAGAACTCGGACTGCAAAGGACGGAAAAGTTAGCAAGACGCCGCGGAACGAGCCAGGAACGGGGTGAACAGCAGTCGCCTCAAAACAAAACAGATGTGCAGTTTGTTCGTTTTAGGGGAGAGCTGACTCAGAGGTTTCGGTGAATGGAGACACTGCAGGGGTCTTAACGCTCCTCAAGCACCGCACCTAAGCTGGAACAAGGGTTTAAGAGGGAGAGAGAGAGAGAGAGAGAGAGAGATCCCTTAATGGAACTGTATAAGACACATACACATATAAGACAGAATTTTACCATTTGTATCTGTAACTGTAGCTTGTCACGAGATGACAATGGATGAATTCCTTCGAAACAAACCCAGATCTACAATGCATGTATGATTGTGAGGTGGCAGTGTGTTTAGGAACAATTCCAATTGTTTGAGGTGCATCATTCATTTTGTTCCAGTAATCTGGATTAGGACAAAAGGCTTTGGACTTTTCTGACATTGTAATCTCAAAGTGATACTCCACAATCAGAGCCTCCTCTCATATCTATGAGAGCAACAAAACTTTCACACTTTTAAAAATAAAAGTGCCAAAATTACTTTGAAATGATCTAGAATGATGTAGCAGAACCTGTTTTAGGGTTTAAAGGACAATTTAGGGGCTTCTTTAGACAACAGAAGTGTGTCCCAAAGTTTTGTTTTCCACCCCAGATGACCTTCCACACACTCCAAAGATTCTATGCCAAATAAAGGTTCTTCCTCATGCCAGTTAGCCTAACAAAGAACTATTTAGGAAGCTTTATTTTTAAGAGTGTACCCGGCACACGGGAGGCGATTAAGTGCATGAGTCATTTACAAACCTGGCACAAAATTAGAGAAAAAGAGAGTTAATGTCTGTGAGAAGGACTTGATTTGGCACAACGTTTGGCACATCCTTTGCTCAGCTCCACTAAACACACATTTTTATCTATTTCTGAGCTATAAAAGTGCTAATTACAATATAATTACTATATAATAACCGCTTGAATTCCAGCACTCTCACAAACTGTATTTGAGCAGTTTTCAGAACTGACCACAAGGGGGGAACGCTGTAAGATAAAAAGCCCCTCATCATCAAACAACAATAACAACAACAAAAAACAGTATAACTGCAAAGCACACAGGCAGTTTTTCCTAAACACAAAGTCCTTATGGCGAGTGTGAGTCTTCCTCATGACAAAGAACTGAGTAAACACTCAGTATTTTTATCCTTCTCATTTTGCAACAGATACTGCGGGCAAGCTTTGTAAATTCGCTGTCGAGTGTAGCTGACATTAAATTACAGGTTGCTTGTGACAGCTTTGTCTTTAAATTGGCTCTCCTGAAAGTGTGTGAGTGTGTGTGTGTGTGTGTGTTAGTGTGTGTAGGTGAATTATCCAGGGGAGCCGTCGTTTTGTAGTGTTTCGTGTAATGCTGGATGTCAGAACAGTAGTAATTACAGAGTCTTGAAACAGACAGAGTTTCCTGCTTACTTTGTCGACCTTCGTTTGAAACAGAGTCGTATCCCATGATCTCTCTCTCTCTCTCTCTCTCGCTGATACACGCTCACTCACGCAGTGACTGTGATTGTGTAAACGAGCGCTGGTTTGACTGTTTATAGCCAGTAATTCTGACACACTTGTAATACCAGTAATTGAATTTAATTAATTTCTGACTTTCACAATCATATAATTACAGATACAACACTTACAATATAGATGAGTTCAAAGTTCAAATACATGGCTCTCTCTCACACACGCACACACACACACACACACACACACACACACACTGTATCTTTCCCTGTCTTTCACTGCATCCCTCCCTCTCTCTCACACACACATGCACCCGAGCACACAGGACTGCACAAACACACACACAGGGAGACAGAAATATACACACACACACTTTATGGTTAAAACCAACTGTTGACAAACTCACACACAAATAGCACATTTTGCGTGTGTGCGTTTGAGAGAGAGAGATTGTGTGTGTGTGTGTGTGTGCACTCCCTTAGTTTCCTTGTACAAGGCTCTTATCCCTCCAGATTCTCGGTACGTTTAAGGTCAAACTTGACTTTGAGCGTATCAGCCTGAAGACACAAGGACTTCACACGAAGGACGGAGTGGTCTCAGCACAGTAACGTTACTGCAAAATAAACCCCCTTCAAACCCGCCGTGTTCCTGCTGCTCACACTTCTCAAAGATAATAGTAATTCATCCACGCCTTCCAAGCCTCATCGCTCACAGCTGACAAGTCGGCTCACGTGCTGAACGATCGGCTCGTTGCTCGTGCCGTGGCCGCTCTTGTGTGTTAACACGGCAATATATAACGGATCGGTTACGCTGTCGTTCCTCTTTGACAGCGCAGGAATTCGCTGATTTATAAACACAGACGACTAAGAAGAATTACGCAGCACTCGCCAGTTTGTGTAACTAAGGAATGCACTGTGCTCTAATCATGACTTAGTGTCAGGGCCTAGAAGACAGAAATGATACATAATAATGTGATTTGTGACTTTTATGAGCCATATATATTGTTTGCATCACCAAACTTTTGGCACTTTACTTTTAATGCAAACGCTATATTAAAACAAAGCTGGAGTGACATTTTTCATTCTGCAAGGTAGGCCCGGGAACGGTACCTGGTTTATGAGTACCTCACTGGTACCTTTACCGGTCCTGGACTGGACTCTGGACTCCCTGGGTAACTGGAGACCCTCCTATCACGGGGCCAACCCCCTAACCGTTATGCTACCGCCCTGTCTCCAGTATTCAGGTGTGAAGTCTGAAATTTTAATTAAGGCTAAAGCAGCAGTCATTATCAGTCATTGAATTAGTTCAGAAGACACAGAAATCATTTCCCATCTTTGTGAGGACGCATAAAAGACACGGTCCATAATTACTCGATCTAAAGAATTATACATCATCACCTGATCCTAACGTTAACCTTAACCTCAGTAACAAAAAGCAAATTATTTGGTTGTGTGTGTGTGTGTGTGTGTGCAGGGTTCCAAATGGTTGTAGGGACCTGATTGCTCCCTATAGCCAAAAAACAGGTTTCTTCCTCACTTACAAAAATGTTTTCACAAACCATACCATTTTTATTGTGTAATCAGGTCCCCACAAACATCTGAAAACTAACACACACCTAGTCCAAACCTCACTCAATCAGATCCAATGATTTAGGGTGTGTGTGCAGGCCTCCAGATAGTTTGTCAGAACCTTTTTGTTTCCGTATGAAGACCAGTTCCTACAAAGCATGACATTTTTCAGGGTCCCCACAAGCATCTGAAAATCAACACACACTCACACAGATAAGAAAAGAGAGACTTTGCTTTACACAAGCTATTCTGGTCCTGTGTGAAAGTCAGGCCAGCATTCAAGCAATCTGTAACCCAGTCGTTTCTTCCAAGAGCCTGTCTGTTAAAAAACGCAGAAAAGGACTGATGTGACAATGTCAGCCCCCTATAAATATTTTTTCTCATATCTTTGGGATGGTTGCGATTAAAAATAAAATGTCTGACAGCTTGGGACTTTCACATGTGAAAGCGTTGGCTCTGGTCTGGGCTGGGCAAAAAAGTGGACGGTAAAAGTTGCTCTCGAGTAGGGCTGGGCGATGTCACCTCAAATTATGGTTGACTGAATATTTTACCTCGATTATGTTTGCTAGTTTCTTGCTCTCATAGTTTAGTGTAACGGTTTGTACTGTAAATATGCTCTACTCTTAAAGCTGGAGTCGAAATAATTTTTCGGTTAATTGCTCACATCGGTCCCTCGCTCACATCCAGAGAGGTCTTATTCGAGTGTGGAAGGAAGAATGGATTATTTCACAGAAGTCACGATTAGTGCTTGCGCAGTGTTTGAGCTCCGGCTGTCTTACTCATGCACGCTTTCCACATCTGTGAGACTTGACCACGTTACGAAAACGCCGCTACGCTTCCGTCCTTTCCTTCGCTTCCTCTTTCTCCAAGGGCCAGTTGCGGGCTGTTCCAGCTTTCGCGTGACATGGCGCGTACCTCAAAGTCTCGCACTTTAGGAATCCACGCCATGACTATATTGTTACGAAAGCTTCCTCGTTCATTGGCTTTTCTAAAGTGGCGAAGAACCAGGCTTGTTCCTAGGAAAGAGAAGTTGACTTTTTGGAACTAGAAACAACTTCCACCTGAAAAGGAATGACGGGAATTTGTCTCGAAGTCAGACAAAGGGCAAAAAGCTCTAAATTGGCCGCATTGATACTTTACGTTGGGGATTTTAGACCCCTGACATTTGCCAAGCTGTAGATTCCAGTCCCTTAAATAGCAAATCCACAAGATTCCCTTCTTCTTTACAAACTAAAACACTGGTGCTTTTTACTCCTCCTCTGGGGCCTCATTGGTGCATAGTTCAGTTTTTTTGTGCCTTGACCCACCTAAATAAACTCTTCACATTTGGACTGAAGAGTTTGTCCTAATCAGCCAATCATTTGGGGCATTAAAAGCTATTTTCCAGACTGTACACAAGGATTTGTTCATATTCAACAAAGACAAACATCTGACTTCTGCACTTTGAGAACCATGAAACCCCCAGACACAGTCCCTGAGATGTTAACTAATATGTACATGTTATTTAAACAGCGCAAGGCAAACTGTACATGCTTTTGCGTCAGTGTTTTCCTTCGAGGTCTAAAAAGAAACAGAGTGTAAACAGCGTCCGATGCTTTGTGTGGCTTCATACTTTGGTCAGATGCCACATGAGCAGTTACAGTTTGGAAAAGCCTGGCTTCTTTCTGTCTGTTTTTAGTTTTTTTCAAAGTGTTGTGCGTAATGTCAATTACAGTTTTAGTTTTATGGAAACTACACACAACATGTCAACCTGTTTGTGTGAGTGGAACCTGGCTTGAGAGATGTACCGTATCCAGAGTTGAGATTCTGGAAGTCAGAGTGGAGCGTCACAGGCCAGAAAATCTTCAACAGACCCGAAATCCTGAAACGGATGCGATCGTTAAGATCGGCGCGATAGCTGTGAGTCAGGACCAAATCAGAGTTTTCCAATGTATCGGCCTTATCTTAAACCGAGATCGAGTCTAATGTGAAATTACCTCACAATCCTCCGTCACATGAACGTCTGGTAGTGCGTCGGATTGTCCGTCTTCTCTCCCGTACTGGATTTTTATATCATCTAAAATGCAGCTCAGTCCTAAGCAGCAAAAGTCATCCTTCTCATATGGATGGTTGTGGAAATAACATTTGGGTCAATAGACATACGCAGATTTGGAGTTGGAATATTTAAATCAGTTATGTTTATTCTAGATAATGTGTCTAGTTAATGTGTTCATTGAATAATACAAATTGATATTTAAGTTAGTGTTGTAAAGGCAGAAACAGTGACATTATGACAAATCTTATCAGTGTTTCACATTTTTGCAGACTAATATTTCTGCCACAATTACATTAAGGAGATTAACATTTCTGATTAAGGGTCAGTGTCCCGTCTCCGCCCACTAGCTGGCCTTTACAGCACCCCCAATCCCTGAACAACCCGAATCGGGACTCCTGTTCCACTTCTGATTTCATTATCTCCACTGTCATTCTGACTTGACTTTGTTGCTCTTTTGCCGTGTCTGCTAGTTTGGACTGCATTACACAAACTATATTCTATGGAATTCTATTGCATTTCGTTTTTTGACTTTTTGGATTAAACCGTCAGTTTGCCTTCGCCTACTCTCTTTTTCTCTCTCACTTACATATGACAGCGTGACAGTCAGAGAGTAGGAGCCAATTAGAATATCAGTCCCTTTTCAAGAGTCCTTCTATCATCAGAAGAAGACCAGGATGGAGAGGGTTAGAAGGTCAAAGACCATGTGTAAAACTGTAAAAATGAAGACAGAGGAACAGGTCATTGGATGCTGGTCTAATATGTGCTTACAGTTTTTGGGCAACCAGCAAATATGCCTGTCGTTATGCTAGAAGTCTACTTTAGTACATGGTAGTTCATTGTAGTTGCTCCTGTGTATTTACGCTAAGTTAAAGAACCGAACGTCTCTCAGAAATCTTTAAGCGGTACAGTCTTGAGTGAATAGAAGGGCAAAATCACAGCTGAATTTTGGAGAGAACCCCTTTTATTGATTAGTTGGCATTCTGAAGTTAATGCTCATACCAAAGTTGTTTAGTCTGCAAAATCTGTCCTCAAAGATGATGTGGTCATGTTTGAAATATGCTGTCTGGTAGCTGAGGAAGTCGAATAACATTCTCGCCGAAGAAACTGTGCCCTAATCTAGGGGCCTCATTCACCAACCTTTCTCAAGAAGATATTTCTTCTTTATACTTACATTTCAGCATTTTCTTTCTTTCTCTCTTGCCTTTATGGAGATTTTTGAGGCGTTTGCATTTCTAGGCATGCCATCCTTACATTCTTATAATGATCAAAATCCCTGTCCTCATAAACTGAAATTTGGTGCCAGTTGTTCTAATTATAGCAATGAACTTACAAACAATTTGGCAGGATAACATCACGTCATGAATCTGACGTAGATCTTTCCTAGAAGATTTCATAACTGTAAGTATATAGGCCTTGTGTTTTCACCACACATCAGTGTAAAAGCAGAAAATAGGTCGCATGCCTGAAATGGGGAAAAAAACCTCCCCCAAAACCCCCCGAACCTATGTTAGGATTACAAACTCACACACGGAATCCGCCATGTCAAGACTGTCCCGCCTGTTTTGTTTTAAGGCCGGGTTATCCTCGGCAAAATCTGAACGTGTGGAAGACTTGATCGCTAGCCTAAGACCCTAACAGGACACATTAACATCAAGGCATTTATCACCGCCGAGTTAATGCATTCCTCAGCCCGGTACGCCGCAGTCTCTTTGAAACGAGCGAGTTAATCTTCGCTCGCGGACTGTTGTCTTTAATCAGCATCGTCAACAAATTAGCCCAAGACAAATCACATCTCTTCTTTGCAGTCGTTCCTGGGATTGTCGGGGAGGAGTATAAACAAACGCCGTTCACGGGATGGGCATGTCCTAACGACCTCTGTGTTTTCCTCAACATATACACACACATACACGGTCACACACAGTTATGGACTGATAGAATTATAGGCTATCCTATAAAATCGATAAATAGCAGCAGTTTGGGGAACATGTTGAATTTGAGGCATCCAGTATACTGATAAAATGCACTTTTTTAGACAGTATCTCAAATCTGCTCCATAACGATTCATTTATGGTGCCTTTTTGAAAGCTTTAAGCTGGTTTTGGTACGCAGTTACTTACAGAATCAGCTTTAACTGTGTTGCAGACCACACCAAACTAGCATCAAAACAACATTAACCAACACAATCTACTAAAATGGTTGCCTGGCATTGGCGTTATTCTGCCTTGTCCGAATATTTGTCTTTTCGGAGCTTTGAGCATCGGACCGTTGTGAGCTGCACAATATGACGGGAGGCCAATGAGAAGATCAAAGCCAGCGGTCCCCCCCTGAGGTAAACTAGATGGAGAAGGGGGGATTAAGGAACACATTAGCCGAGGCCTTGTTTAAAGAGGAGTCGGAATCCCTCCCCTCATCCCCTCGTCCCACCCAACCCAAAATCCCAAGTCCAGCCCCAGCCCCAACCCCAACGCTCCTTTAAGTTCCCAGGTGATTCTATACTCCTGCACTCCTCCCTGTTTGAAGACATGGAACAGAGGTGGAGGGAGGGAAGGATGGATGGAGGGAGGGAGGGAGGCGATGGAGGGAGAGAGCGGAGGAATGTGTAAATGTTATTTTCCATCTTTGTGTGAGGGACAGCTGTGCAAACTACGCTCTCGTGCTTCTACTGGTGTTTATTGTCGAGGGATTATTGTATGGCTCTGTAGTCTTTCACCTCCAAGGCCTTTTTCTTTTTTCTTCATCTCTCTCCAATTGTATTGAGAGGCGGGCGGATAGAGGGAGCTTCCACGCACTCTCCTCCTCCTTCTTCTCCTCTCTTCAGTTCGGGCCGACGCCTCTCTCTGGCGGGGGGTGGGGGGAGTCGGCGCTTGGGTTTGCTCAGCTTAGTCAATGCTAACGATGCGCCATTCTTCGGCGGAACTCGGATTAAAAAAAGAAACAATGGTCCGTGGCCGATGCTGGGAAAGACCATTATTTTTAGACTTGGCTCACCAAGCTTCTTCTGTGTTTGGACAGATGGGACTAGGGATGTGTAAACATACACACACTCACACACACACAGTCATAGACTGACATCATTGTATGCTGTAATCCTATAAATATTCAGCAGTATAGGGAACAGGTTGAACTAGAAGCATCTTATTTAGAACTTTATAAAACACATATTTCTTTGGGATCATAATTGTATTTATTTAAGTAATGTAAGGCTATATAACTTATATAAGGCTTTGTAGCTGGTAAATTTACCCTTATACTTGCAGCTTATGAATTCTATTCAAATCCTTTAAAAGTGGTGCATAAATTGGTGCATATATAACCTACAAGACCAGATTAAACAGGTTTTGAGATATGTCAAACTAGCGTCAAAACAGCATTAACCAAGAAAATCATGAACCATTTTTTAAATTATGGTCTATATTGATGTTCTTCAGGAAATAAGATTAAGGGTATGAATTTGGGGCAGTTGGTGGCGTAACGGTAGGGTGTTCGCCCCGTGATCAGAAGATTGCAGGTTTGAATCCAGGGCCGTTAAAGTTACCACTGAGGTGCTCATGAGTAAGGTATTGTCCCCAAGCACTGCTCCCCGGGCGCTGGTTAGCTGCCCACTGCTCCTTCACGGATGGATCACATTTGGTTGTGGTGCACTGTGTGCTGTGCTGTGGTGTGTTCACAATGACAAATAATCACTCACTTTCAATTACAAATTACATCACAATACAATATTACTGGTTGTCCCCGAGTTTTTCAAAGTTACTCTATGATGACAATAGCAATGCGACAAAATTGTAAAAATAGTTAAAGTTGTGCGGCGCATGCAAACGTAGCAGCGTATACAATAAAATAAGTTGGCACGCTGCCTAGATGTACGCCCTGTGAGATGCCTCACTCTCGCCAGTGATCGACAGATGTGCAGTTGGCTCTGCGTTAGAGTGCATATTTTATTCTGTGGTTACGTTGGGATCACTGGAAAGTATCTCTATCGTCCATGTGCTGATCGAACACAATTACTTCCGTTTATGTCAAGTCAGAAAAAGCAGCTGAAATATCATTTGGCATTTTTTATTCCTGGACTACAAATAGACCTCACGTTTAACACAAAGTGACGTTACAGTATATGATGGGTAATCCGTGCTTTCAATTTAGTTCGATGCTCTGGCTCACTGATCACTCAATTGATGTATCAGTGTAGATCGATGTATCGCTACAACCCTAAAATCAAATAATTCCAACGTTAACAAACCCAGCCACTGTGTTTTGGGCTAAGGTCATCCATCACACCGCTAGCTATCTGATGACGTGTGATGACTGGCTCGTAGCGAGAGACTCCGAAATCACAATCCATCACCTCATCCGGCAACCAGGACGGGAGCTCGACAAAGTAGTCCTTTTTGCTGAAGACTCCACTGAATAAATGGAGGGGATTAGTTTGAAAGTTGGTAAATGATCTGTGAGAAGAGACTTTCCAGAGGCCTCCTGTGTGTGCGTGTGTGTGTGTGTCCATGTATTTATCGCATTGTGGGGACCTTTTTGTCCCCTAAAATCACTTTTATCTGTTTTTTTGGGCTTTGTGGGGACATTTGAGAGGTCCCCATGAGGAAAAATGACTTTATAGAAAATGTTTTATTTGAGAAACTAAAAGAGGTAAAAGATGTGCTTTTGGTTACTGAGGTTAAGGTTAGGATTAGGATTAGGTGTAGCTGTAAAATTATATACATCTAGTTATTATGGGAGTCTATGGAAAGACCTCACAAAGCTAGTAATACAGAGACTGTGTGTGTGTGTGTGTGTGTGTAGTTTGGTGGATTCTGAATAGAAATGTTTGGCTGGCCACCAGCAGAGGGGATGCTGAAAGGCCTGTTCAAGTGATCGTTTTCAAACTCTCCGTTATCTCACTTACAAGGTGGGACAGGAGGAGGGGCAGATGCAAGGGGGATTTGTGTGTATGTGTGTGTGTGTGTACGTGTGTGTGTGTTTCTGACCTACACTTATTTTGGGGACAAATTTCAAACTCTACATCTGCTGACTGAGTACAGACCGACTTTTCAAGACAAAAAAATGGCTTCACCATTTGTTTTTGCAAAAAGGTTTCATGGAATCTCCCCAAAAGTATAGTGGAGGAAAAGTGTGTGTGTGTGTGTTGAGAGGGATAGAGATCCAACTTAGAAAATAATCTTGGCCCGACTTAAAGTTGTCATTAACCCTTGCATGCATTGAGGTTGTAAACGTCGGGTTACGTTCATTTCCGCTTAATTTCCCCGTGCCAAACCAGCTCAGCAAACTTAAATACGGGAGCGTGTTGCCGGCGCGTTCACCATTAAACTTCAGAGACAGAAAGAGACGCAATGACAGAGACAGATATGAGATACAGGAATGAGGCAGCAACACAGGTGTGCATGTTACAAACTGCTTCGTGTTGTTGCGTTAAAGATAGCGTAAAAGGTCAGCTACTGCAGTCGTGCAGTAACATGAAATAAAGAGGCTGTTGTTGCCGGAAACCCGGCGAGCTGGTCAGTCCTGAAATATGGGGTCATAACAACAAAGCATCGGAAATTTCCACTGATGTTAACGTGGCCTCTGATGTGGTTTAAACTCAGTCCACAAACGCAACACGCAGCAGCCTCCCCACACTTAAAAAAACATTTCCTCACCTGTTATAACATTACAAATACATTATTATTATTATTATTATTATTATTATTAAAGCTCAGGAGTTTTTGCAGTGAGAAGATGTAAAGATGTAAAAGAATAAACAAACAAATTACTATATTTCTGATTAACTCTTGGTACTGTATATGGAGCATCTAAATGCCCCAGTGACAGTGTAGACAGTGTAGACAGCAGTGTGGGGTTGTGACATGATTAAAAATTAATCTAAACTGACATTCCGAACCTCTAATCTACGTAATCAGGCCCATGACGATAATTTTGATGAATACCTTTTCCCGTGTCTGTTCTTGTATTGTCTCCATGCAACATCTTTCTTTCATTAGAATAAAATATCGACGCCTTAATAGTTGAGCATATTTACAGTACAAACCTTGTTAGTGAACTACGAGGAGAAAAACAAACAAAAGAAACCCTAAAAAAGCTTACTTGTTCATTAAGAAAAAGATAAAATTAATCGTTATATTGATTTAAGTTCATATCGCCCAGCCCTGATAAGAAGCTTTAACTCTTCTCTACTTCTGTCTCTCAGGTGACGCTCCTGGCCTGATCAAGTTCCAGATCTCCAAAGAAGGCGACGAGCTGTCTCTAGTGGAGCAGGCCAACATCTGGGTGTTCCTGCGCCTCCCGAAAAGCAATCGCACCCGCACCAACGTCTCCATCCGTCTCCACCTGCGGCGTCCCGTTTCCCCAGAGGCGAACGAGAAGGAGGAGGAAGAGGAGCAAATCCTGGCCGAGAAGACGGTGGACACGAGGCGCAGTGGCTGGCACACCTTCCCCGTGGCGTCCAGCGTCCAGACTCTTTTGGAGCGGGGAGAAAGCTCGTTGACCCTTCGCGTCTCGTGCCCCCTGTGCCCTGATGCCCGCGCCACCCCCGTGCTGGTGTCCTCCAGCGGCGGCGGAGGAAGTAGAGGAGGAGCAGGAGAGCGGGAACAGTCACACCGCCCCTTCTTGATGGCAGTGTTGCGCCGGGCGGACGATCAGGGTCCGAGGCGTCGTCGACGTCGCGGTTTGGAGTGCGAAGGTAAAGTCCGCGTGTGCTGCAAGCGCCAGTTCTACGTCAACTTCAAGGACATCGGCTGGAATGACTGGATCATCGCGCCGGCTGGTTACCACGCCAATTACTGCGAGGGTGACTGCCCGAGTCACATCGCCAGCATCACGGGGACCACGCTGTCCTTCCACTCCACCGTCATCAACCACTACCGGATGCGAGGCCACAGCCCCTTCACCAACATCAAGTCGTGCTGCGTTCCCACGCGCCTCCGCGCCATGTCCATGCTCTATTACAACGAGGAGCAGAAAATCGTCAAGAAGGACATTCAGAACATGATCGTCGAGGAGTGCGGATGCTCGTAGGGACGGATGGACGGACAAAGAGAAAAACAAATCGGGGGAAAAAAAAAAAGTTGGGGGGGAAAAGGGGACGGGAAGGGGAAAGGACTCGTCTCGTTCCCACCCGCCCCACTTGACTTGTAAGGACACAGATTAGTAAAAAACTAAAAGAAACGAGTAAGAACTTGAGGTGGTGAAACGGAGGGGAAAAGAGCTCTCCGTCGCAAACAAAGCCTCAATAAAACAACTAACTGACGACAGGCCTCTCTTCTTCACTCGACGGGACGGTCGCTCGCACCAGGCCGTCCGGGAGAGAAAACTCTGGTAACTTGGCGTGATTTCTGTGGCACTTTCGGGGACAAAAAAGAAAAGAAAAGAAGATATAATATATTTTTGTTACAATGCCGAGGGAAGGGGAAGAGGAGCTTGGCGAAACGATATTTATGTAGGTGAGAACGCAGGGTCCCTCCCAAGACGCCCGGCGCCAGGAGAGACCACCACGATGAGGTGCCTGAAAAGAAACCATGAAAATCTCAAAACTATGCAACTTGTTCAAGTATTACGATTTATTTTTTTCGTCGACGTGTTTGTTTTGTTCTTTATCTATTTACTTTCACGAACTTCAAAACAACAGAAGAGGAAGTTGACTTTTCGTACTTTTTTTTTTGAAAGTATGTCATTGAGTGTGTGTGTGTGTGTGTGTGTGTACTTGTTGTTGAGAGATACTTGAAAGAAGTTTGACAGGCTGCTGGAACCAAACATTTCTGTTTATTATTATTATTATTATTGTTATTATTATTCTAATTATTATGACTTTATTTGTTAATAATAATAATATTATTATTGTTTCTCTTTTCCTCTTTTTCTTTCGTTATCTTAATAATGAGACGTTACAAACGTTTACAGTTTGCACTATACCAACATATTGATCAGTCTAGCCACATATACAGACGGTATTTAGCGGACGACAGGAAGCACTTCAGAACAGACGAAACTTCGTAGCTCACGATCAAACCAGGTGAAGAAAAAAGCGAGACAGGACTGCAGTTCCAGGAGGGCGAAAGTTTGCCGGTCCTACGTGCACACCTGCATTTTTAATGTGTGCGTTCTGTGGTTAATTTAATTTAAATGCCAAAGACTTTGTGTTAAGTATTGGATATCACACTAGTTTATCTCCATTTATCAAATTTCCAGAAAATAACAGGTCCAGGTCGACCTGAGTGACGAATTGCCCTCCTCCGGCCCACAAAAAGTTTATTCTCTTTCTTTTTGCACTGCTGCACTCCCAATATGTGTCTACCCATCGAAATGGTAAAAACAGCACTTATGCCAACATTGTACAGCTTTTTTTTGTTCTTGCTTACTATTTTGTACTGAACGTGAATGTGCAGCATTGATATTTAAAGAAAAACGCAAATGGGAAATGAATAGCTGAACAATGTTGAATTTGGATATTTATTAGAAAAAAAAAACAAAAAACACCACATATTCAAAAAAGACCCTGTACAATCCAGATTACATCATTATTCTGTTTTACAGACTGATTTTTTTGTCCCCCTCCTTAAAAACAGGCAAATGTTCCACTGTGCAATGTAAAGAAAATAAAGCAATTTGAGAAGAAAAAATGTCTAAATATGTCAAGGTTAAAATCTGAACATTGAAAAAAAAATGTGTGGGGAAAAAAGAGACCTAAAAAAAGAAAATATGTTGTAAATGTTATTTTTAAATTTCGTTCATCATGGAAAAAAAAAACGAGAAAAAAAGATTCAACACTGAAAGAAGTGGATTAAGGATAAAAAATATATATTTTTATTCTGTATATATGGAAATCAAGAAACCAATATTGTTGCATTGCTTCGCTGTACAAATCGAAAATGTGCTTGTGGGTTTTTTAATATCTAATTTATTTTACAGTATTTTTGTTCTGTTTTTCGCTTCACCATTAAAGTTTAAAGGTTGTACACTACAATGAGAAATGGTTTTCATTTAGACGTTGTTTTCCAGTCGGTGGTAATTTGGTGGATCAGTAACGGAACGAGGCTGGAGACAACGTGGAGCCTCGCTAACGAGATCTCATGCGTGCTCCGTTCGCGCGACATCACCAACCGCAAGATCATATGGCATCCAAAATATGAGTCTAAATAGTTCTTCATTTCACTACGCACACATGCACCCTAGTGTTTCCATTCTGTTTTCTCCAAACTATTCCTCCCCTGATCAGTTCCATCGCTGTGGACGTTCAAAACAAGTCACCCCTTCAATCCAGAAGTCTATGGTTTCAGATGTATCTATAACACAAAGCAGAGAGTCACACGGAAACTCTAAAAACTACAGACTAAAACTATTTCTGATTTTTAAACAAACTTGTCTAGAGCTTGTTCTGTCTCTGTTGCTTTTATGTAGTTTTAGCACAAAGACAATGTAACACGCACACACATTTTACCATATATTTTACTCCAGTCTCCTGATCAAGTCCAGCCTCATTTTTAATCAATGATTCTATTATTTCATTAAAGTCACTTAATTTATCTAAACAACAAACACAAAACAGATGGCTTTAGTTTTAGAATCTACTTTTAGACAGTTTAAATATTAGAAATAAAATATAACGCAGGGTCCTCTAAGGCCCCGAACACACGTATCCGGGTATTTATAAAAATGGATACTTTTTCCTCCTCCGTTTTCGAAAATAACTTCGTGCACATGAGTCCGTTTTCTAAAATGTCCCTGTACAAACGAATCTGGTTAAATATGCCGTCAAGAGTTGCACAGAAACATGTCAGAATCCTGGAAAAAGATTTACGAATTACATCCGTTTCCAATGACTTTTATATCCAGTTGCTTCGTAAACTATGGCGAATAGAGGGTGCTTTGTATGGACAGACAAAAGTGGAGTTACTTTTAAACATTAGCAGGTGCAAACAAGCACAAATAGCTTGGGTAAGGGAGAGAGAATCGCTGCTCTGACAGCATCCATCTTCAACGTAAACAAACGTCGCGCACCTGATGGCAACGTATTTCCGGTCGCACACTTACGACGCTAAGAAGCGAAGCCTCTATCCACACAGGCGATCGAATCTGGCATAAATGAACGCACTCTGAATGCCCTACGCGTTATTACTGCGTTTTGTAGCTGCGCCTCATTGACTTAAGTGAGGCGTTACATTGGCATTTGTTTGACGCTGTTTAATGCCAAGCAGCAGGCCAATTTGTAGTTTCATGTGTTTATGGGAAACTATTTAAAGTGCCTGACTTCATTTATCCTGTTTCTCCTTTTCACCAGAAAGTTTTTGCCATTTAACTCCTTCTGTAGTATTTCATCGGTATACTCTATCATTTCTCAGTTTTATGCTTTTCAGCATTTCATCCCTTTAAAAGTTTTGTCATCACACAGCAGTAACACTGACACTCATCTATTTAGAGTATCTAACTCTAGACCACTGAAGTGCTAAATAACCCGTTATTCATGGACAAGTTCCTGTAATATAAGAAATGTAATGGTGGAGATTAAACTCTATATTTGCTTTTTCAAAACAGTTAGAACTGTCGCATAAACGGTTATATAAGTTTCAAGGACGGATGACTTAAATAATTCTATTCCGGGCAGCACATACTGTAATACATATGCAACAGGAAAAACTTCAAAGCCACACATTAACTGAAAAAAGTGACTCTTAAGACGGTCCTACGAGCGGAAACGGGCCGACAAAGAGGTGAGAGGAAAAACAGCAGGACGTTTCGCACGTGAAAGCGCCCTCGTCCTCCGTGCAGCGAACCAGATGACGACTATATAAAGAGGGTTGCATGCAGAGGCCGAGTGGAATCATGGCGGTTTTGGAGGAAGTGGGTTGACCGTCCATTCATGTAGCGCTTACACAAACCACGCTGGCCAACTGGAAAACTATACACACTCATACACACTCATGAAATCACCCATTAAAGCGATTACAATGCTCACTAAGAGTACACACCAGCGCGTGGTTTATCTAAAATCACACAGTGTGTGTAATACAGACAATGCCACCAAAACCGAAGCTTTATTTTTAGACACTAGATTTAGTTTTAGACTTAAGACCATTTTAGAGTAATAAAAACATTATGTATTGGCAAGTTTTAGTCTTTACTTGTAATTTTTAGACTGGTTTTAAACTTTGTTTAATTTTAAAGTTAAAAAAAAACCCATTTTGGCAAGTTTTAGACTTTTTTCTTTAGTTTTAGACTCTAGTGTAAACTTTAGACAGATTTAGAGTAATAAAAAACATTACCTATTGGCAAGTTTTAGACTCTTGCTTTAGTTTTAGACTCCAGTTGAAAACTTTTTCTTGTGTAAAATCTAAAAAAGTGTATTGGCAAGTTTTTGACTTAAAACTTTGTCCAGTTTTAAAGTAAAAAAAAATCCAGTAGGACAAAGACAGGAGGTCAAACAAAATGACAAAGTGTTTTCATCAGAGAAATGTATGAATCCAGCCGCATTATAAATCCTTTAATATTGTGAACACATAGTGTAAATCATATACAACATTTTCCTGTTTTAAAAAGCGTATTGGCATGTTTTAGACTCTAGTTTTAGTTTTAGACTCTCTGCACATTTGGACTTTAGAATAGATTGTGTAAATCAGATATAACATTTGTGTAGAATGTAAAGTTTTAAGTGAATTAAAAGCACTAGACTTAAAATAATGAGTAAAAATAATTAGTATATCCAGTTTTCATTTTACTTGAAACTTTATGGCAGCAAAAGAACTTATATTGTTAAGTTGAACCCAGTGTGTGTGGAATATTAACATGTTCAATCTTAAACATAACCAGGGTGACAACTTACAGTGTGACGCTTACCTGAATGATTGCTTTAAGTACCTTCAGAACGTATGAATCAAATTATTTTTGGGTGTGTTTTAGAAATATGTCCATATAAAAATTATTTCAATAACATACATTACAGCATACTGTAATAAACTTAATTTCTGTACGGAGGAAGTTGGAGTTGGAGTTTCAAAGCATGATTCTTAAAAATAGAGCAGTCCCGTGCTAATGACAGAGGGGGGACACGGCCAAATGGCTGACAGATGATAATACGCCAGTAGCCGTCCATCAAAGGGCCGAGACAAAACCACATGCAGGAGTTTTCCTTTGAGCAGGAAGCCACGGCGGGGGCGACACACCAGACCACGCTCCACACATTTCCAACACACACCGCTTTTACTGTAAATCCTCGCAGCAAGTGAGAAGTTAGAGTTACAATAAGCACAGTGGGAATTATGATGAGAAAGCACCTTTCTGTTCTGTTCTCCCTCTGTTGGAGTGTTTACTCAAGGGCTGGACAGTAGATTTTGTCCAAAGTTGTATTTAGTTGTATGTTGGAATGTTTGTTACTCTGTAGTTTGTACAGTTCAGTATCTACTTGTATATTCAATCAGAACATATTAACAAACTTTTCTCACATTAAGAATAAGACCAAAAGATGTCTTTCAAATGTAAATAAGAGAATAAAATGTGTATATGTATGTGTGTATTTGTGTGTATATAGTATGTGTATGTACATATAAGTGTGTGTATGTCTGTGTAAGTGTGTGTGTGTATGTATCTGTGTATGTGTGTAAGAGTGTATAAGAGTGTGTGCGTGCTTGTACAAGAGTGTGTATTTGTATGTGTGTGTACATATGTGCATATGTGTTTACATAGAAGTGTGTGTGTACGCGTGCGTTTATGTATATTTGTGAGTGTGTTTTTGTGTGTGTGTGTGTGTGTGTGTGAACTCGAAGGATAGTTGCACAATGTGTTGTTCTGCCCAAGGCAAGAAAAGATTAGTAATCCCTCAAGTGCTGTAAAAACAAAAAAAGTCTCTGCTGCACACACACACACACACACACACACACACACACATACATACAGTAATTACACTACTTTGGTACTAACAGGGAACATGGTCAGGAGTATGACAATCAGAAACAGAGCTACAGATGTTTCTAAAATATTAGAAATTAACACACACACTCTCTCTCTCTCTCTCTCACACACACACACACACGCACACACACACACACACACACTGCTGTAATTACACTAGGCAGGCAGAAACAGGAAACCTGGCCACTACAGCACACAGTCATCATAGTAAAACGTGCTCCGCAAACGATACTGAAATATTAGAAATGAATTAGAATATAATTTGGCGTTTCTTTTCTCTGTTCTGCCTAATTCAGGAACATGAAACTCGACACCACTTTGGAACTCAATCAGGGTTGGCTTCAATATCTGAGATCAGAACTTTTTCCTTCTGTTCTCACTGATGACTGATGAATGGTTAACGATCAAATGTCAGCAATTCAGGGAAACTAAGCTCGGATGAAATTTAAATCACTTAGATCTGTGCACATGTGTAAATAAAATCGGAAACAAATAAAAGTCAAAGTCATTACTTTCTGCTTCTGAAATTGTCATATACAAGCTACAGGAAAAATAATCAATCTTGTAGGAATGAAAATCACTCATTCAATGTTGTAAAATTTTTCCACACTCAGTGTATTGGGCCAAAATATGAGAGCAGAAAAGTGATTTAGTCCCTGGAATTAAAATGGACTTACATATTTTAAACAAGCTGAACAAAATATTAAAATATTGCACAGTTTGTCTAGATGTGATGTGTAACAAAATCCTAACTTTAACAAAAAGTGAACTTTCATAGACCGGCCCAATGCATGTTTTACACCACATTACAAATGCAAAGCCTAAGCAACATTAAAGATGTTTATTCAATATTTCTTTCTTACATACCTATAATGAGGTATTCACTTTACTGGAAGCAGTTATCCAAACTGATCACATCATATGTTAAACTCAACAATCCACAGTGAACACTCCTCAAGACCAAACTCACTGTTTTATTGACTTGCAGAGTTTTTATTATTCAGAGACATTCTATGGCTTAGTGCTGTGAAGAAAAATAAGGTTAGTGGCAGACGTAGACGATTCTTTATCCATTTGATATCTATCTGGATACAGAATGAAATTATTTGATAACAAACAATGCATAACCTGGAGCCACGTCGTCTCGTCTCTCTATGTATCTGTACAGTATATAGCAGAGATGACAATAAAGTTGACTTTGACTTTGACTTTGACATTTTTCTATTTTTATTTTTTTCCCTATTGATTACTCTCTAACATTATAAAATGGAAAAAATATCTTTTCTGATCAATTGAAAATGCGATTCGGACTCATTTTGGACTATAAACTACTATAAACTATAAACTACGTTTTTGTGCATGATGGCGTTCCATATGTGAGTTGCAAGTGCTAACCTGTGTGTTTACATCGCAAATAATGCAGTTAATTCCTTTTTACACAATAACTTCAGTTTTTGTGCATGGAATTACTTGGCTGATCTCAAAATAAAACCCTGAGTTCTTTTTGTCTGAGTCCATGACAAGCTAGAGTATAAATACGGCCGAGTCCAAGTCGAGACTGAGACTTTTAAAAACTGGTCTTGAGACCGGTCTCGAGTACTACAACACTACTCCCAGTCCCAAGGCGAGTATCTTAACCACTAGACCACCAACATGTAGAATGTTCCTAGTCGGAATGTTTTTTAGTCGGAAATTACAGGATAATTCTGACAGCACATGAAAGAAGGATCAAATCCAGACGGGGGAAGGTTGCTGGATCAATAAAGCACTGTTGTTGTGGTTTATAACTGAAATATGAGAAACTGTTATCAACCCTTAATCAAGACCTCACACACACCTCCAAGTCATGCACATCACTTCAGAGAAATTGGACGACTTTTCCAGACCACTGAAGCTCAGCTACATTTTCCACAGCTTTGCATCTGAAATGTTTGTTTTTTTTTACTCAAAGAAAATGTTCAGGGACACCTCACGTTCATCAAAGCACTTAATCGATCTTTTCAGTGCTGTGGATCTTTGATCAAACGTCCACCACCGAACTGGACCGTGGTCAAAGCCAACAGCTCTGCAAAGCCACGATTTTTCTATCTTACAGCTTTCTGGCAAGAAGGAAGAGAGGAATAAATCAAACTTGTTCTAGAGTCTGTGTAACATAATCTGTACAGACGCAGAAAAGGTAAAGACTGGCTCTTAAGCTCTTCTGCTTTGCAACATGAAGTGATGAAGTGATTTCAGAGTTCAGTGCAGAGCAATCAAAAGGAAAATGGGCACAATTCACTTATACTTTTCCTCTTAAGAAAGTTAAGACATTTAAATGTGTTATTAAAATGATTTATTATATATTATATATTACATTAACTCTAGAACTGAAGAAAACCCAATAAGTTAATGTTTTGCTCTGTCTGTGTAAGACAGTTTTTCAGCAGTTGTAGATTCTGTTTTTACCTAGAAACAAATCGTAAATAAGAAAACATTGATGAAGGCCAGAATTGTTGTGAAAACTGAGTCGGTTTTTCTTAGGTTATTCTTTAGAATGGTTGGTGAATGAGGCCCAAGTTTTTCAAATGCAGACATTGTAAGCAAATGACAAGTATTAGTGATAATTTATTAAATCCAACTTTTTGCTGCATCTTTTCTAAATTCCTAATATTGATACACATATGCGAGCAGATACATTGTCCTATTTGACATCAGCAAAATCTAAGTCGCTGGATACGTTCAATGTGAAGCAGTGAAGCTCAGGCCACTTTGTATCAGACTTCAGCTCTCAGAAAGAGGCAGAATCTTTTCTCTTCTTTTCTCAGAGGAAACACTTACGATAAAATCTCTGAGAGAGCGAATTGTGTGTCCAAACCGGCATCTTCTTTATCTTTCCTGGTATGGTTATTACTGGTCAACACTAGGATGATTAGAGCAATGGTTCATGGAAAACATGATTTTTTATCTATGCAACATCTCTCAGTTCTCTCAATATTTACATACATTACATTTATATCATTATGACCACTGGCAGGTGACGTGAATAACATTAATTACCTCGTTACAGTGGCACCTGGCATTCTGCAGAATATATTAGGCAGCAAGTCAACATTTTGTCTCTTATTTGGACCTTAAAAAATGGCCAATCGTAAGGATTTGAGCCCTTATGACCAAAAAGGTCTTAATGTCATAAGGGCCTAGATGTGATGACGGCTACATGACTGGGTCAAAGCATTCCCAAAACTCCAGCTCTTGTGTCATGTTCCTGCTCTGCAGTCGTCAGGACTAACAAAAATGGACAAATGAAAGAAAACTGGTGAAATGGCGACAAGATGAGTAGCCGAGACTCACTGATGCGCATGGAGAGCTGATCCAGCGGAAGAGCTGCTGTAGCTGAAGCTGCTAAAAAATATTAACGCAGACTGCATCACGGTTTGTTGCCTACTGGGTTACATAACAGCAGATCTACTCAATACAGATGGTCGTCTAGTTACGACTTACGATTATTCAATCTCATGATGACGATAGTGATACGACAAAATTGTAAAAATATTTTATGTTTTGCGCAGCAGGCGAACGTAGCAGTACGATATGTTGGGATGCTGCCAGGATGTTCATATCTCCCACCTTGTTGATGCCTAACTCTCACCAGCGATCGACAGAGTTTAGTTGTCTCTGTGTTATAGCACATATTTGTTCTGTGTTTTTGGAGTTTCAAAGCCCAATTTTAGTGAAAAAAGCATGTCCTTGGTCATTGGACTGCATCTCCAACATAAGTCAGGGACTATCTGTATTAGGCTCTGATAGTCATAATGTTATCGAGGCTATGATAGTCATAATGTTACGGCTGACTGCTGTATACCTTTTTAAATACATAATTGTTTTGCATCAACCTTCTTGACCTCCTTACAACCCCTCCTAATATCAAACATTTCCAGCATGATATCAGCTGGGTTAAAAAATACAATGTGTCAATTGCGGTGAACAAAGAACTTTGTACCAACCTCGTTTCAAGAAATGCTGTAAATCAAACACAAATTTCTTGTATATGCCTAAAAAGTATCATAGCCTAATACAGATAGTTCCCGACTTACGTTGCAGATGCGGTCCGACGTCCACATCATAACCTACCAGCAGGAGACATACCTAGACGTTTGGAGGACATGCTTTTTTCACTAAAATTGGGCTTCAAAAAAAGATTTTGTAGAAATCTAACCTGACATTTACTTTCACTTGAACGTACCAACGTATATCAAATGATGTTAGACCTACCACAAGAAAGGTCACCCAACCCGGTGCTATAAATAATAATCTATATTCTGCATACTTTATACACTTCTAATCTATACTAAAACAGTCCCACGCTTTTAAATATAGGATATTAGATCTCAACAGGCTACTTTTCTGGATTATCTAAATCAAGCAGTGCATTAAAATAAACACCCCAGACCTCTACGAATAGCCCTTTGAGACAGACGTGCTCCATGTTCTGATAATTTCTCTCGAATCTCGTTGAGGAGTTTAGGAGTTTGTTAAGAAGTGCTTGACCTTTAGGAGAGCTGGCTTTCGTAAAGGCCTTTCTGTGCCTCCCGCTTTACTGGAATCCAGAATGCTGCTGTGCATCAGAAAATACTTTGATTAATTAAAAACCCACCTCATAAGTGTTTGCATCTTACTCTCATTATGCATCTATCGATGCTTTTAGCCTCTTTCTCCATGTGTGTCTCATATATAAGTGTAGGAAAAACTGGGGTTGTGAAACACACACACACACACAAACACTTGGCCTCTACCTCCGAGCCGGACGAGCTGCTATCAGGTGGACCGATATAGTTGGCAGCAGCCGAGTCTTGAGAGAAGGAGACTCAACAACGCTGGGACGTCAGCACCTGACCCTGGCCCTGTGCTAAATCTTCTCCGGCCTCTTGGGAAACGCCAATGTGAAGAGAGAGAAAGGAAGAGAGAGAGAGAGAGAGCTATGTCAAGGTTGCTGGACCAAGTACTGAAATGTCAATTGACGTACAAGGCTCTTCTCATAAATGATCTTTTGTTTGCCGCGTTTAGAAAAACATCTGCCGATTAGTTTTGCCCTGTGACGTAAATTTTGACGTGGTAAAAGAGAAACGTGGCAGACAAGGAGACAGACGTATGTAAGTTTTCCTGATACGTAAATCTGTCCATTTGCCTAAATACTGCTGTTGAGTCTTAAACTCAATGACTTGCGCATTTAAGACATCATAATGAAGGCCGCTGGGAGCGGTAAAAACCTCACTTCCAAAGCGCTTTCTGTCAGCGCTTGTCGGTGCTACATTACGAAAAGTGTCATTGGGCACTTCTGCGTTCGCTCCTATTTTAACGTGTTTCTTTGAGATCGCTAGTTTAGCTGACAAGATGGAGTTCATAGGATTTGTATTAAAAATAGGTGCTGCCAGCGGAAAAAAACGTGTTTGGTGGACACAGGCCATAATATGATTATTTCTCATATTATTTATGTTTGCTCCCAGTGTCTTTAGTGTTTCTTTTCTGATCATATTCTGTTTCTGATTATTATATTATTATTATTCTTCACCATATCATAGTGTTACCAAAGACAATATACAATTCTGTGCAAAAACATCAAGTCGTCTCTCATGTTTTAAATATTTTACTAGTACAACAGTAAAAGTCTGGCTCTTTTGAATCACAGAAATGAGAGACGGCTCAGTATTGTATGTCAGCTGTAGCGGACATTAATGAAATGAACTTTTGTTGTCAGAGCTCAGGAAAACATTTGCCAAAGCAATGTTCCCGTGATGTGAATTTTGAATTTGTGACAGAAAAACATGGCAGCGGAGGAGAGACAGAGGGAGAGAGAAGGAATAATAACTTTGAAACTCTACACTTACTCATCCACTTTGTTCACTGTAAATTAAAGTTATAGAAACACACTCCACAGGCACAGTGACACCAGCGTAATCACTGAGAGTCTCTCCAACACAAACTAAACACACCTGTAACCCCTTCTCCTCCCCCTCCTCACACACACAGACACAGACACACACACGCCAACGTCTGATGGAGAAACTCAATCTAAAACACATTTATCCTCCTTCTGGGACTTTCTGCATGTGGCTTCACTATTATTACAATACACAGGAAAAACAGAAACTATACCACTACGAATTAATATTACGCACAGGCTGGACAGGATTATGAGCATTCATCAATCATCCACTGCCTAAATACCCAAGAAAAATCTTTAAAAAGAAAGTTTTGAGAGAATTCTGGCCTCTTTCATAAAAAAAAAAAATCAGCAATAACTAAATCAATTTTATTAATCAACGTTCATAGAATCACGACGACTCTTTTTCACGGAAAAATAAGCAAAAGTGAGCAATCAAAATGCTGCATCAAGTATTAATTTGTTCTCTCCGATGTCAAATGCAGGTGCTCCAACACCGTCATCCCCCAAACCCGTGAGTCCCTTGCAGCCCGTTTCATTTCCTGGTTAGATATCAATTTCCAAGAAGGGGCTCGTCAAAATAAGATTACGGTCTTAATACGGCGCAAATTTCAAAGCCGAGAGTTTCACGGCCCAGAAGGATTTGCTTTGAGCATTACTTCAGTGTCTGAGACGCAAGTTTTTAATCCCTTGCATAGGAGCTACAAGCCGAGATCCAGACCATGGAAAAAACGTGGAAAAAACGATTCTTCATCATCCGCTTCTTAGAATGTTACAAAAAGCTGTTTTACATCTTGATCTCAGCTCAGAGGCCAACATGTGATACTACGTGGAATTTATTTATCTAAAGCCGACCGGTGCTCTGCTGTCAGAGTCTTGTTTGAATCCAAGGTTCTGCAAATCTTGGCTACAAATCCATATGGCAAGTACTGTATGTATTGATGAATAATTCCAGGTCAGTCAGATGTTGTAATGCAGTTTGCGATTCCCATGCAGCAGATTCACTGGTGAAATATGCAGCATTTGAATTGCATAACAATACAAAAAATGCTGGACATGTTATCAGTAATCCTGGCTCAAGAAAACAATAAGACAAAGAGTAAACATCATACACCTGACTAACAAGGACAAAAATAAGGAACGCCCTCTTTCTTATAAAAAATGGAATATCCAGGTATTAATCCATCTTATAAGCCTATTATTTAGGTGTGTAAAGTCTGTGACAACTACAGATGAAATGTACAGTAATTCAGAATCAGAATATCTGCTAAGCTGGTGTTGAGCTAACATTCAAAAATGTATGATTAAGTCTAGCAATTCAGTCTTGTCATTGTGAACACAGCACAGTACACAGTGCACCACAACCAAATGAGTACATCAGTCGTACCTTTACCAGCGCTACTTGAACCGGCGACCTTCCAGTCATGGGGCTAACTCCTTACCATTATGCTATCAACTGCCCTTAATTTTTTGGTTTAAAACTGACCATAACCCTTTCACATTCGAATTTTGACTCAAGCTGAGGCCTGGAAAGTTGTTGACAAAGTGGACACTATGCATGCTAGTGATAAATGAATGGATGATGAAAGACTGTGGATGAATGGATACAAATTGTTTCTAATTAAAAATAAAAACTGCACAATTCAGTCATTATCCAAACCACTTAATCCTAACTGGGGTCACGGAGGAGACCGGAGCCTATCCCAGGAACTTACAGGCGCAAGGGGAACGGGGAACAACCCTGGACAGGCGCACACACACTCACACAATCACACTCACATTCACACCTTATGGGGCAAATTTAGAGTTGTCAATTAACCTATAGTGCATGCTCTTTGGACTGTGGAAGGAAACCGAAGCACCCAGAGGAAACCAACGTGAACATGAGGCGAGCATGCAAACTCCACACAGAATGAACCACATTCAGAAGAACTGGATCAACTTCTTACATTTATACCCCATATTTTACTTTTTTTTTTTTGCCTAGTCTTGGCCTAAGTGGCAAATAGGCTTCAGTTTCCAACTGTACACCAACAGTCTCTGCAAAGCGTCTGTTTCTACCAAGGTGGACGTCCAGCACTCATGTAATCACCCATAACACTGCAGTGTGTCCTCCAACACTTTGTGGAAGACGCAAACGTTATCCGTGTTCCGTCTAAAAGGTGCACAAAACATAGCATCCCGAAAGCATGCGTACGTCCACGGCAACTGATTATAAGACACAGAGCAGTTGTTTTGCAACTCCCAAGACAAGCAGTTCTTGTATGACTGCTACAAAGCAGTCAGTGCCAGCTCCTGGCCAACCTGCAACGCCTTAACATCTGAAAACTGACTCTAATCGACAGCAGTGAGATGCAGAAATTGCACCATCCTGACGTGCAAGCTAGAAGCATTGGCGCGATGCGATAAACATAACCCTGAGTGGCACTGCCAGCCATTGTTTGGGTTTGGAAGCGCTGGCCTCAAAACAGCAAGCTGGGAAAAATGGATGAAATAGCTGTGTGAAAAGATAGGCAGGACGAGAAAGAGATAGAGTGGCTGTGGAGGGAGGAGGACGGGGAATGGGAGACTGGAGGGAAAAGTGAAGACAGATTCGGTGGGTTCGGGAATGTCAGCGCTTTACTTACAAGTTGTAAAAGCTCACGTTAGACTGATAAAGTCCATCAGCAAGAACAGACAGCCTTGGTTTCCTCGAGACTTGGTGGCCTTGACCCGTCCTGCTGCAGAAGGAGAGAAAAAAAACTGTCTTTAAGCAGATTCGTGAAGGTCGAAAGCTGGTCAAGAGTTAAACATTTTACAACTCTATAAACCTGTTATGGATCAGGAAGGAAAACCGTGAATAAGAGAAGCTGCTTTTCTTTATTGATAAAACTAATTACAAATGGTTATATAATCACACTAATGATGTAGCTAGTGGGATTTTCTTTACTACCACTGACTATATCATTAATATAATGAATAAAGAAAATCACAAAAACTATATATCATACATTTAGAGTTAGTGGTATTAAACTGTAGAATTTACAATACCGTTAAACTAAAATACCGTTAAATTTATATATTCATAATATATTAGTGCATCTAAAAAAGGAAATTGTGAAAAATGTCATTTGTTTTCATTAATTAATTCTTCGTGTGGCACAGTGGTTAGCATTGCCGCCTCACAGCGAGAAGGTCCTGGGTTTGATCCCCGGGTCAGCCATGGGGCCTTTCTGTGTGGAGTTTGCATGCTCTCCCCGGGTGCTCCGGTTTCCTCCCACAGTCAAAAAAGCATGCACTAGGGTTAACTGGAGACTGTAAATTGGCTCCGTAAGGTGTGACTGTGTGTGTGACTGTATGAGTGTGTGTGTCCTGTGTTGTGTTGGCTCCTGCCCAGGGTTGGTCCCCGCCTTGCACCCATAGTTCCTAGGATAGGCTCCGGTCCCCTTTGCGACCCCGGTTGGGATTACGTGGTTTGGATAATGTATGAATGAATGAAAATAAATTCAAAATTCATTAAGAAATCTAGTTTTTTAAAAGAAATGAGCTTACACTAGCACTAGCAGCTTACTGCAAAAACTGGTAGAGGACAAACGTGGCAGGCATACATTTAGCTTTTACGTCACTATAGAGTTATTACTACGTTATTATAAATATAGGAAGCTTAGGTAAAGCTTAACATTTTTAAAATGTGGCTTGGGTTTTAAGACAAAGCTTAAGACAGATCTAACATTAAGATCCAACCCGAAAGCTGGGTGCAAACCGTTCCCATAAATAAGAGTATAAGCTAAGCATGAGAAACCTGTGATTCAAGCCTCCGTTTTAAGAAAACTGTTTTTTCCGCGCACACACCAAAAAGCGGGATAATGATCACGGAATCATTAATGTGAATCACAAAGCAAAGCTCTTATAATGACGCAGACTCTCAAAAAAACACTTTAAAGGTTAAAAAAAAGCTGTTTCAAAACCAGCTCAAGTGACACAAAAGTGACACATTGAGTACAATGAATCTTAATGGATTGTGACCATAATATTACCATGTTTCACAAATAATTGTGAAATAAAAAAACAACCTTTCCTGTCGAGAATTTCACATGCCAACTCATGAGCTGGTTTGCACCTCTTTGCAGAGATGTTTTTGGGATTTTTTTTGCACAAAAAATGATAGCAAGACAATGACTAAGGGGCTAATAGGATCACAGTGTCCTACTGCTGGGTCCCAGAATGACCATGGAAACAAAGGTCCAAGTAACCGGACAGTTTGTCTATTTGAAGTGCAATACCAGACTCTGAAACTAAAGAGAATGGAGGAAGAGAGAGAGAAGGAGGAGAGAGGGAGAGGAAGAACCATAACCTCGTGTTAATGATCTGCTGACAGATGTGCTGTTCATCTTTTCTCTTTTCTCTGCCTTTACTTCACAGGCAAATTTGGTCGTATTTTTCCTTTCCGTGACTTTGATTGTGCTCAGAGAGGAACTTTGGGTCCTGGAATACATCTCAGCATTCCTACACGCAGGATCATAAGAACATATGAACTAAAGCTGGGTGCAAACTGTTCCTATAAAAAAGACTAAAATCTAAGCATGAGAAAACTGTGATTCAAGGCTCTGTTCTTAAGTTTTATTTCTGCACACACTCCAAGAAGGGGAATAATGATCACGGAATCATTAATGTGAATCATAAAGCAAAGCTCTTATAATGACACAGACTCTCAAAGAAACACTTTAAAGGTAAATTTAAAAAAGAATTTGGTCAAAAGTGATGGCATGTGTTGATCTCTATCTGTTTCCCTTTTACTGAAATGAGAAAGAATCACTGAAAGCCCTCGTTAACAGAGTCGTTATCCCTTTGACGAGTTTTTCTCTTTTTCTCAAGAACTTAAATTTGGCAACACGCACAATTTCTCTCTGTCTCATGAACAGCTAACCTGCATGTTCAGGATTAACGTTGGCCCCCTTGGCAAAAAAAAAAAGTCTCAATTTGAACGAAGAGGTGGAAATGACACGAATGACTCACTTGAGAATTTAGATAATTGCATGTCGTTTCTAAGCGCGACCCCATGGTAACCTCTATCCAATAATTTTACCTTTTACCTCAGCAGGTATAATGTTCTCTTCCGCTTTGTGGACACTAAAATTTCCAAGTGACCATGGGAGCTTGGAATGAAGCGGAGATTAATCAGTAATGGGATTTTCATTTGGGGTAGTGGTGAAGGCGGAACAACAACCCGGTCGTTAGCATGTTGATGAGTATGAGCTCACTCTGTTATTCATGGTAGAAGGTAGAACGAGGCGAGGGTTCATTCCCTTCATTTTTCTTTTTTTTCCTCTCAATGGAGCTCACATGCTCTATAGACCAAATTGGACTTGGTACAATTGCCTGGGAAATTAGAATTGGAACACTGGATGACGTCAAATGGCATAAATGAGGCCCAGCGCTGTTCGGTACCTTGAAGGTATGTCAGCTAAGGGCGCATGTCACTGTTAATGTCAGCACGGACTTTTTTAATGGAAAGGTTTTAATGGAATTCCGCTTTCCTCATCCGGGAAGGATTAGGCATGACATTTAATGCCCACTGTGGCACAATTTTCCCTGGAGTTTTCAACGCACCGCCTGCTCCCTCAAACGCAGGCCAGCTAATTGCGATTAAAATGTCAAATGAAAATGGGTGGAATCAAATCATTGCGGAGAAAAAATGTTGCCCGCTTCCTGGTGGCCACGGGGTCAGTGCAGGGAGGATGGCGAAAGTAAACGATGGTGCAAGTTTTTTCTAGTTTTCTGGTCCCTCGTCTCTGCCTCTTACCTTGTAAGAAGTTGGTTCAATAGAATGTAAAATCTTGAAGGGAAATGCAAAAGCCACAATGGAAGTCAGTAGCGGTCTATATTATCAAAGGTTTTGGAAGACGTAATTAATGTGACTGTGTTAATTTGCAGCAACTAAAGCCACTTCCAATGTTATGGCTTTTGCATTCATGTTTGTGGCTTTTACATTTGTGTTGTGGCTTTTGCGTGTGTGCTGTGGCATTTGCATTTGTGTTGTAGCTTTTGCAATCATGTTTGTGGCTTTTGCATTTGCGTTGTAGCTTTCGCAATCATGTTTGTGGATTTTGCATTTGCGTTGTAGCTTTCGCAATCATGTTTGTGGATTTTGCATTTGTGTTGCAGGTTTTGCATTCATGTTTATGGCTTTTACATTTGTGTTGTAGCTTTTGCATTTGTGTTGTGGCTTTTGCATTTCTGTTGTAGCTTTTGCATTCATGTTTGTGGCTTTTCCATTTGTGTTGTGTTTTCCGTAGAACTGTCTGGCACGCTGCATGACCCATACTATTTCCCCCCGTAATTCCTAGAAGTGACTGACTGCTTTCTCCAGAACATCTTTTTTAAAAATAGATTCCACAGGTAAAGGACATGTTAAGGCTAAACGGCGCTCCCCAGGGATCGGTTGTTTGCCGAAATTTCCTTCCGCCGTCATAAAATCCTTTTTCCTGTCTTGAAAAGCGACCGGTTGGCCTATCGCACGGAAGTCAACGTCTACATTTGAGTTAGGATAGTGTGGAATCCGAGGTAAAAGGCCCAGTCCCACACATCATTGACGTCCCTTCTTACCTTTCCCAGTATATTCAGGAAGCCATATGGGAAAGCGCTAGCACTCGGGACAGGCCATAAATCCCCCTCCGAATCACAGAAAGGTCCTGGACGTAGCAAGAAATCTGACCAGATCCTTGACAATCAGAGTGCCCTTGAGTCATATATTACCGGCCGGCCATAATGTGAGTTCCTCTGGCTAGATATGTAACAGATGGTTAGATTTTTTGTGTTCGTGTGTGGGTTTTTTGTCTGATAAATGTCCTACTGGAGTATATATCATCAGCTAGTTTGAGTAAAAGAGGCGAAGCAGAATGACGAAAATCCCTGATGTCATTGGGCGGCACGAGTTTGTTCTACTTATGCAGAAAAAAGCCAGACTGAGCAACATTTACAACTCTAATGTATGAATTATTGCTCAGTTTTCGATCAGTTTCATGGAATTAACCAAAGCTGACACATTTTGGTTTGGAAAGTAATTTAAACTTCTCTGGTGTATATAAAGAGTCAGTCTGCAGTTCATTTTAGTTGAAGACCAAACTTGCAAAGCATTTACTTGCACAGCTTTAATGATATTTTTTTGGTAGGGCGACCCCACAAATCATCTGTCTGTTGACAGAGACTCGTGTGCTTCAATAATCACCATATCTCAAGATTCACACTTGAACTTTCTGACAAATCAACAGATCAAATTGCTCTCGTTCTGCCGAAATCGTCAGTCTTGCCCAAGGCCAAAGCACCTGTGCGGACTGGAGTGAAAAGGAAAGTCCTTGTTTTCTCAAGGGCCATGAAGTATTATGTTACGTTCTGAAAAATAACCGGCGTTCACACTTTCCTACCACACGTGGAGGCTCTTGTCAACGCCGAACAGTAACAAATGGCCGATTCAAATGGACGGTTTATATTCATTTGTTACCGTGGCCGAAATCGCAGTTGGGGTTCGGCACGCTCGTGTTGCAGAGTTGGCTTCCAGCTAGGACGTTGTCAGCGGCATTAATCGCTCCTCCCGACGTGAAGTAACTCGGCAAGGAGTTTTCAGTGCCGTAATTAAGTGTTGGATCCACAGGAGTGGCCATAGAAGTGCTGTGGAGTTCCTGCAGAAGACCGCATACGGGAGGTGAGATTGGCTCACGTCCACACACAAAGCAATTGAAAGAAAAAAAGACATCTAAATGTAAACCATTCGCAGTTAGTCTATGGAAAGCCTGAAGGTGGGATTTTGTGGGATGTGTGTGCTCTTGCATTGCACGTTTGGTGCTATAGAGGTCAAGGAAAACTCTTGAGCATTCAAAAGAGGTGAACCTCACGATCTCGGGTGTTGATATTGGACCGTGAACCATCAGGCGAATGGTTTCTCCATCATTTATAATTTGCGTCCGAAGAGGAAGGAAAAGAGAAAAAGGGCATATCCTTAAGCTCTTCGGAATATCCCATTTAATAATGTAGGGAGGAAAAAAAATCGGAGGCACACCTGTGTGAGAAAGCGAACAAAATAAAAGGGAGGTATCTCCTGCGTTAAACGTTTTTTGATGGTTCTGGGAATGCTATTAGAAAGTCAGCGGGAGATGTGTGCTCTCCCTGGGCCTGGCGTCTCCTCCCCGTAATGAGAGCCCAGACGCTTCCTCACGGCCCGCCATGACCCGACTCGGTCCGCAGATTACCCCCACGGCCAAAAGCAGCACTCAGAGCACTGTTCACACTTTCTTTAAAGGGAATTCAAACCCTCAGAGTCGTTTTTCAAAATGGTGTGTGACAAACACAATTTTTCCTAATGTGTTCAATTCAAATTGATTCAACATGATCTTCTTCTTCTTCTTCTTCTTCTTCTTGTATTGAAAACAAACAGAAGACAAACTGGAGGATATGAGGTAGATGTGGAATTTGGTACATGTGACATTACAAATTTCTTTACAAGACCCATTCATGCTTAACATTAAAGACATACCTCCCAGCCGTACTCTGTGTTCATTTAGTATTCAATGGGCTCACGGACCACCACCATCTATAACACTTTTTGCCTCTTACTTAATAAGTCCGTTACTATGACTTCATCTACCATTGCCATGTTTGTTGATGTAAGAAACTTTGGATTCTGCCCCCAGTGGCTGTAATGCTTAACAGTGGTGCCAAAAAAATGACGTAAGTAGGGAAAGAACTGCGATGGTGAAGCTGCTTTAAATGAGTGATGATTTGTGCTTGGGGAAGTTTCCCTTCTCATGAGTACCTCAGTGGTACCTTTACCGGGTCCAGGACTTGAACCCTGGGCCAACTCCCTAATCATTACACTACCAACTGTCACTGGACAGATTCTGGCAACAGATTCTTTCTTCCATCTATACTCTCTAATTTCTTTTAGCAACTGCCAAGAGTGCTATACGACGCTGCAAAGCAGCCTATCAGATTGTTGGCTAGAGTCACAAGAGGTTTTCCTTACAGAAAAATCACATATTGTAATGTGACTATCATAGTAAGGATGGCCTCTCTGCTTCATTTGAGAGGCAAAGAGTTGCTCACTGGGCCAAATCCTGAGCTTCTGCAAGTTATTAGAGGATGGGATGGTGGATTGATAATGTTGTGGCATCGCTCTAGGTAATAGTGGCCATTCTAATAAAATCCACTTAAAAGGATCCAGAATTGAGTGATTTCTTATTTTAATTTCCTGGAAGCTCTTTGAGCAGTGTCTGTCTGGGGAAATGAGATATATAAATAAACATGGCATCCTTTAAAACCAACATTGTGAATTTAAAAAATGGGACCCCCTTAACCTGCTGCGTACAAACAGATGCATTTCAGTCATTAGAGACTCGAGACTTGACTTGAACGTGGGACAAAACACTTGAGACTTGGGGCAGTTGGTGGCGTAATGGTAGGGCATTCACACTGTGATCAAAACACTGCTCCCCACATGCTGCCCTTGTTAGCTGCCCACTGCTGCTTCACGGAGGGGTCAAATGCAGAGGTCACATTTGGTTGTGGTGCAGTGTGTGCTGTGCTGTGTTCACAAAGACAAATAATCACTCATTTGACTTGGACCTTCTTTATTACTTCAAAACCACATAACTGTTATTATATGTGGCTATAAATGAGCATTTTACTGTTCACTGACAATGTTGCCCTGAATTGGTGTCATTTCAAAATTAATAGTAGTTACACATTTAAGGTGGAGTGGACAACATAATAAACGCTGTGTAACAGATGTAATTCTGAATGGGCAAAGTCATGGGCAAAAGTAGAGAAGTCCCAAAAGAGTCCCTAAAGAGGGACAAGAAGCAATGACAGTGAGCGAAAAGGATGAAACGGAAGCAAAACGAGTGAAAAGAATGAAAGAGAGAGAGGAAGCGAGAGAGAGAGAGACCCCGAAGAGAGATCCATGACTCAGAGAGCGATTAATGAAGGTGATGGTGCTCTTCATCACGGCTCCGTCACTCCCAGGATTCTCTTGTTTCTCTGCACTTTCTCTTCTCTTTTTCCTCACGTCAGACACACACGCTCACATGCTCACATGGCGATGGCTGCAGCAGGTGTGCGATTAGTGCAGGCACGCTAAAGAGTTCAGACAGCTCAGCAGGGAGCAGGGGAGGATGACGGATCTGATGCTGCATCATCTGCACGGATACAGATCAGAGAGAACGAGTGAAGCCGGGACGAGATTCCATGATGCTAAATTGCCATTTAACAGCATACATGTGGCCTTTGAGATTTCAGGTTTTTGCATAATGGCAGGGAACGGATGGTCTGACCGGTCGCCTGATTTCGTTCATTTTTCCAGTATTGCATTACGAAACACATTGTTCTAGTTAGTAGGAAAAGTCAGAACAGAATTAAACAACTGTTATGAGACATTCTTCTAGTAACTGTGGCTGCAACTTATTATATATTTGTGGTACAGTCTTAGGATTCACTAAATGACCAGAAAGCATTTTAATACCAGTTAAAAAATGACCAGGACATAAATAAAGAATTAAGAATAATCTTGGACAAACATCAAAACTCTTTTAACAATAGCTGAAGACCTACACTAGGAGTCAAAACACCGACCGCCATCCATTTGCTCATAACTTTGGCTAATGATTCCTGATTTTCTATATTCACTTTTGCATTCAGGATTCAATTCTGCAACAAAGTGAATATCATAATGCTCGCTACACCTTAAACGATTACCTGTCCTGTCTTTTGAGATGAAACAACAGTAATATTGTTTCAGACAGAATGATACTTTCATTGTAATGATACATGACAAGTTAAACAAAGAACAATACAATGTCAATTTATGTCCAGTCTGAACACCAACTATTTGTATTTGCAATTACAAGTAACAAAATGGCTGCTCAAAATGACAGACGGGAAACAATGCATTATTTATACAAAAGGCCAACGGTGTTACTGACTGCAACTCAGGTGATCTCGATCTTGAGCAGAGAATGTGCTCTATGAAAGGGATTCTGTTTTGGACTTTAAACTTATTAGGACTTATTAGGAATCGAGTAATCGAGATGAAATGGGGGACAGAGAGATAAGACCTCCAACACTGAAACTGTACACATCTACCTCACATCCTGTGATGTTTCTCCAAAATTTTCAATTTTGATAAAGATAATTTTCAATTTTGTATGAGTTGCAACTGATACAAAATTGAAAATTATCTTTATCAAAATTTAAAATTTTGACAATCAACATCTTAAAAGATGTTGGTAGCAACTGGGGCAGTTGGTAGTGTTGGTGATAGGAAGTAGAGATGTAGCCGATCCGATACGTGGATCGGTATCGGTCCGATAACCCGCTCAAACAGCTGGATCGGGTATCGGTGGCATCGGGCCGTTCTATGGAGCCGATCTGTAAATGCGTGTATGCTCAATTCGTTGTGCATGGGAAGTGGCACTGCGGTAAAGTAGAGATGAAACGACTGTTCCAGTAACTCGAATAATTCTATTACAAAATGGTCGAGGCAATTTTTCTAGAATTAATGCATTTTACTCGCTAGAGCATACTCCGCTTGTATTTCACATGGAAACTTAATAGTGACACACATCATTTTCAGTGGCGCGATCAAGACAGGACCTGATCCCTCTGTGTGTGAAAGTATTTGTGAGATGTTCCGTGCACTAAAACAGAAGTAAATGCATAACTCGCAAAACGCTACAGTTCGGTCAAAACGTCGCCTTTATTACAGACACAAACCATATTTTAGCTGACAAATAACCACAATAACCAGCGTTCTACTCACAATTCTGCCGTTTATTTAGATTTTCCAAAAGATTTTCCATCGTTTATTCTGGAACGCGCGCCCAATGCATCATTGTGACGCGGCTCCGGGACGCGCGCAAAGGGTCGTGGGAAACGTAGTTCTCTGCAAACGCAGCTCATTTTATAGGCCAAATTGGTTCAAAATGACAAACTTAGGTATTTCATTTTCAATTGATCAATTTTTTTTTCAATTTTATAATGTTATAGTGTAATCAAAAAGAAAGAAGAAATATTTATATGTCTAAACGAATAACGTTTGAGAACAAATAATTTAGCATATACATGTGTATAATTATTACATTGTTTTAGTTGGGAAAACAGTATTTAAATCAAGCATTTCCTTAAGCATAACAATAATCTCAGTCATGTATTCAGACATTTTAAAGCATTATTTTATGTTTAAAAAATGACTGTGACTGTATCGGATTCGTATCGGTATCGGCGGATATCCAAATTTACAATATCGGTATCGGACATAAAAAAGTGGGATCGGCCCATCTCTAATAGGAAGGTCGCTGGTTGAAGTCCTAGACCAGTAAAGGCACCACTGAAGTACTCATGAGCAAGGTACCATCCACAAGTGCCAGCAAAAAGCTGCCCACTGCTCCTTCACAACTGGATCGAATGCAGAGGTCACATTTGGTCGTGGTGCTCTGCGAGCTGTGCTGTGAATCACTCACTTAAAACACCTCAAAAAGTTTTGTGTTCATTTGATAAATAAATTAAGAATTAATGGATATGAAAATTACTTTTAGATGGATATCAAATCATTTTAAGGTAAGTAAGGCTTATTTATTGAGTGCTTGTCCCAAACATGTACTCACAACACACTGAACAATAAAATAGAGGGTCAACTAGAAACACAAAAAATATGCATTAACAGATAAATAAATAAACAAGACCTAATGAAAATAACGCCAGATGAAATAAGATGGTTTTTAACTGTTATTTTAAAGCAGTTGTTTCCTATTATTCCAGGTAGGGCTCAAAACAGAAAAGTCATTCCAGTCCTTCAGAGTCTGTTCTGAAGTGAATCTGCTTCACCTCACATCCCCGTCAAACATTACAATGAAGTCAGAAGTTTCAGTCCAGATCCCACAAAGCCCCTGAAAAACACGTCCGGCCAGCAACTGTGCGATGAGGTTTCTGAGTCCACCCTGAAACGGCACTGCCAAGCTGATGCTCTTGGCCTTGATTTAGCATGACGGAGGAAAAACAAGATGTTTCACAATACTACTGACCTTGCAACATCGCTGGAGCCCTTCCCGAGCCAGCAAGGTGATCTAAAACCCCACTCAAATGATTTTAACATGAGCGGCGGAGAGTTGCGGTCGAACCACGTGAGCCCTCTCCGTCGCCGGGGGAGCGCTACCTTTTGTCGCCTTAGCATTATTTACCCGTTGCCGTGACGAACTAGGGTTTGCCCTCTTCAAAGATCACCAAAGACAACCCTGCTGAAGTTATTACAGGCTTGTGTAATTTAATTACAACATGCCGACTCATATGCGGTTTGGAGGCCGCCTATTAACTTATGAGAGTTAAAAATAGTCGACATCTACCGAGCCTGGCTGGAATGGTTTACAAAAACGTGTCTGGAACTCAGTAAAATCGCAGAGGTTGGCATGAACTGGATCAGGCATTGGCCTTAAACTTAATCCTAAACTTAAAATTCTGGTCATAGAAATTGTATTTGATTACATTCACACACTGGTCACTGTAATGTTTAGTTGAAATATATTTTTACAACATATAAACAACATATGAAATCCAAAATAACACATTCAATTTGTTGGATTTAATCCCACTTCAGATAAAATATACATATAAAGTAAATGAGTAGAACAAGAACAGGAAAAGATTGTTATCTCAAATTATTATTACAATTAATAGGTTAATTCAAAACAATTTGTAATACAATTACTGCCAGTGTCTTGTAAATGTACACCTCCAACGTTATCGATTCTCTTTAACGATTCTTTTCCGGTTTTCCCTGTCACAGTTTTGTGTCAGAGTACGTTACGTCACACTCTCTGCAGCTGGACCTTTAACCACGAGGAATCATTCATTCATTCATTATCCGAACCACTTAATCATGATGCATAAATTACATCTTTAGCGATGTAAATACACATGCTGTCTTTGTTGGCACGCACGACTCTCACAGAAAGTCCAACATTCACGAAAACATTTCAGTTTTGTTAAATCTTAACATTTATTGCACACAAAACATATTTTAGATGACAAATAACAAAAACAACCAACATTGTTCTCACAGTACAGCAATTTATTTGAAATTTATTTATTCCTGAAGAGTGTCTGCGGCTTTCATTTGGAACACCCTCATGGCAAAAATGTACTTCTCTCTCAGAAATGAGCCAAAAATGAGTTATAGGCCAAAATGAGTCCAAATGTTCAAAAATTGCCAAAACTTCAGTATTTCATCATTTTCCATTAATATTGTTTTCCATTGTATATAAATATAGAAAATGCATTATTTGTTATTAAATATTTTTATTCTGTATCCAGATGGATTGTATAATGTATAAAGAAGTGTTTCCACCCAGCACTAGCCTTCTTTTTCTTTAATATACGAAGCCATAGAATGTCTTCGCATAATAAAAACTCTGAATATGAATGTGTAAAAAATAAAATGGTTGCTTTTGGTGCAGAAGACTGTAAACAAAGCTTCAATATTTACCCATTTAACCTAATTTTGTAATGCAACATGTTACACCAAAGGAAAATAAGGCTTCTCTGTAACTCCCCAAGACTCAGATACAGTATATCTTTTATTAAATCATCCCCTACCGTAGCTATTATGCCAATCTACGTTCTTAGGCTTTTGAATCATTGAAAGATTATGTATTCAGCTGTCAAATCTGTTTGTTCAATACTAGACTTGTAGTCAAGACTGCCTAAACCAACACCAAGACACTACCAAGACCAGAGGGTATCGAGACCAAGACAAGACCAAGACTAAGACCAAGACAGACAGAGTCAAGACCAACACAAAGTCGAGGCGAGACCAAGACCGAGACCGAAAAAAAAAAAACACTCCCTTAACTTTTGTGTGCTGTTGAGGACTGACATGATGGTTACTGACTGGCCCCAAAGTCATCTGACAAAACAGCTAACATCTCCAACAACTGTCTAAAGAATGGGAAATATGTAACTGATTTCAATTATACTTAATTTGTAGATGAAATTGTAACATCAAATTGAAGATACACAATTATAAACTTGAAACTGCATCATGTCCCATTGTAGTAGTACTAGCCAAATTACACCGTATGATATCAACTTCCCTGAAATGGATTAGGCCTGTTAAGTCAACGCAACGTGATATGCAGATGTTATTTAAAAGTCAGTGGTCACATTTATTTAGTCAAACAACACCATTTTAAGTCAAATACTGTAATCAAACAATATAAAGACATGCGCACAGTCACATGAATCAAATGCAAACTTCAAATACTACATACCAATACAAACTGCACATCAAATTGTGCATTAATAAGAATAAGGACAAGTGCTTAAAAGATTCTGACATCTTGCCAATAGCCACTGAAACAGCTAGCTACCTGTACTTAGCATGTAGTTACACTCTTCACCAGAAAAGCTGTCTGCAGAGAAGCTTGCAAAAAAATATATAAATCTGTCCCTAAATAATTTATACCGTGCGTGTTTACGCTCCAGGTGCCTGGTGAAGGTTGAGGTAGTCCCGGTGTTCTCTCGATTTATGCTGCCTTGTCGAAAAATGCTACCGTAGCACAAATCGATAGCACAGTCTATCGATTTACACTACCGCATCGAAAAATGCTACCTTATGGTTTCCTTTTTAAATGGTGTATTTCCCATAACAGTATATGCTTCACAGAAATATAATATTTGTGTCATTCTTTTAATTAAAAAGAAAAATATGTGGAGCAAGGTTTCATGCTATTTATCAAATTTATGAAAAAAAATAAAATAAAATTTGTGTCCCTTATCACATGATGCTCCCATTGCAAAATTTCATAATATTATATCAATACTTATGGTTTGATACTCTATTATATTAGCTTTAATTAAAATATCAAGGGTAGCATAATTCGATAGACTAATGTACCCTACCAAAAATGCTCCCAGTGCAAAATGTGGGGGATGAGGGGTGTTGTCTCGGTCAAGGAGACTTTGCAAAATCTGCATTTTGCTGAATGCTTCTTTTTTGAACCTGTGCTGCAAAAAACTCTTTGTGTTCTATGAACGCAAACTTTATGACTGAAGAATTCGCTGACATTATTTCTGTAACTTACTGACTAGCCTACTACTGCTGACATTACTGTAACTGACTGACTAGGCTTACTGCTCACTGTGCTGCTAGATCTAACGTTTAACTAGCGCTACGCTTGCGTATTTTGATTGGATGAGCGTCCATGTCTGAATCACAACAAAATACATGTATGTCATTGATTGGTTGCATTTGAAGGGTTGCATTTGAAGCGCGCGAAAGGTGAAATAATAATAACGTTGCATTATCGTTACGTTGTGTGTCATGGATATTGTTGGTTCCAAATCTCCCAACCACTATGTCGATCTGAGACAGCAAGACCAAGACAAGACCGAGGGATCCAAGACCAAGACAATAGACCGTCGAGACTGTGACAAGACCAAGACCACGTAAAAGTGGTCTCAAGACATCCAACTCTATTCAATACTATCGTTAGTTGGTTGGTGTTCGCTCTTTGTTACAGTCTGTGTACAATATGCTCATTCTTTTCCGCCGTTTATAAGGTCTTTTTAGTCATCTCTTTGATTTTGTTAAATGTTATTTTTGTCTTAGTTGGTTTTATTGTGCAGCTCTTTGGCAGACACATTTGAATGTGCTGTATAAATGAATGTGACTAAACTTGACTTAAAATAGAATAAATTGTCATGTACAAGATTTTAAATAAATCCGAAAGGGACTGATCTTCGACAAATCACCATAATTCAGATTTTTCTATTGATGATGTTATTTCCTAAAGAAGCACAGAGCACGTCTCCAGAAGGCTGTGAGTCAGAACAAAGAATGAGAGAAAGGGCCAAGCAGGGCAAACAAAGTCAACCTATTAGTCTGTGCGTGTGTGTGTGTGTGTATTACGCAGCCGAATAATACATCTGCTGTCTATTTCCTGCTCTGACAGGCAGGTACCACAATAAGCTCTTAAAAAGCATAAACTGGCCTTTCACGGAGGCCCAAATGACGTCACCAAATTTGCATAACCTCCGTCATTCGTACAATCTGCGAACCTGACGGCCCAAAAACAATTTACGGTGTAGCGTCAACGTCAGCGCCGCGTCCACGAGAAAGCATATCCCTAAAAATGCAACGGCTGTAGGCTTATGGACGATGACGGCTAAAACGTAGTCGAATTCGGCCCTGCTTTATTTAGCTTTCTGAGTGGTTTCCTCATTTAAGTTTTTGGGTCATTACCTGCTACTGATTAAACGCACAATAGCCCCGTAGAAAAGATTCTGCAGACCAGATGTGGTTGGTAAAAAAAAAAGAGATTGGGCATGAGGATGTTTTCCAATGAATCATTTGCATCAGCGGCAGTCAGGCTCGAGACGCAATGACGTAGACAAACCGGTTCCCGGTGGGATCGACTCTCTCTCGGGAGACAACAAGCGCTTTGACAAACGCGGGAAGACGGGGAAAGAAGAGTTCACGCAAATAGAAAGGCAGATGACAATCGGCGTTGTGATGCAAGAGCTCAGAGTGTGTGATTGTCAGAGTGGACAAGTGTGAGAACGATGAGGCGGTGACTGTTTAATAATAGGGGATAAGCAGATTCTCAATGAGGCCTTTTACAATGAATCAGTTCACTGATGATCACATTAAGTGATACTCGACGTCCCAAAAATGTCAAAGAGTTGCTGTTGAACTCATTCCACAAGAGCTCTGTCCAAAATAACTGGACACTTGGTGGTTTGAGCTCAGGGCTCGCTAGGGAAAATTGAGAAATGTCATGGTGAAAAAATATGAAATTTACAAAAATAACAGGGATATTCAACTAAAATTCAAAGAGGACCAGTTAGAGAACATGTCTAGAGAACATGAGAATGCATTATGATTCTGTGTCATATATTTCAAAGAAGCCTGAAGTCCATTTACGTGAAGTTAAGCGAGTGATTTGAAAACAGCACAGCACAACAAAAGCTGACCTCTGCATTTGACCCTTCCACGCAGTCGGCAGTCGGCAGTCGGCAGTCGGCAGCTTTTGATAGTACCTGGGGATGGTGCCTTGCTTGTGCGTATCTCAGTGGTACCTTCACCGCTACCATATTTGAACCGGTGACCTTCAGATCACGGGGCAAACTCCCTAACTGCTGTGCTACCAACTGCCCCGTTATGCTATTAACTGCCCCAAAAACCAGATCTCTTCCCGTTGGAGAACTGAACCCCGGTCTTCTGCATGACAGGCAGAGATACTGTCCACTATACTAACGAGGACCCACAATGTGAAATTAGATATGACTTCAGAACCAGGCACCTCTAATAATATGTAATGGCTCGTGTTATATTTTATACAATCTCTCTTGCCCTGATACACATAACCAAAACTATGCACACACACACACACACACACCTATCTATGTGAGCAACTAACTAATTACAAAGGACTGTAAACTTGGGCAGGTACACAGGCTATTTTCATTGCATGTCGGGACGTGCAGAAGCACAAGGATAAGTGGACAAATCTCAGGAATGTTAAAAATGTCTCTGGCAATGACAAGTGTATCCATTTCCCAATGCCACAAGGAAAACTCTCAGACGTGCACACACACACACACAGTCAACTTAACACGACGTTAAACAGTGTATTAACTGAGGTTAAATAGCGTCACGCCCACAGCTAACCTCTAGCCCCTAAATGCACACAGGACTCAGACCACACACACACACACACACATACTTTGAAAGTTAGAAGTAAAATAGGGCATTGCTGTCCTGCTTTACACAGAGAGCTGCTTTACGGCTGAGTATACACACACAAACCCATGTACACATGGGCACACCACAGAACTCTCCTACCTCTCCTACTCTCCTTAATCATGTCACAACATCACGTTGAGGTGCAGCTACATTTCACCATGTGGGCATGCCATTAATTGATTTTGATTTTTGAATATTTTTTATTTGCCTTAATTTCTTCAGTGAACTGGTTTCAACACTATTCAGTGGCTATGTCTATTTGTAATACCTGTATAACTAAATGTGTATGTGTTGTGACTGATTTTAGAGAATGAAATTTGCAACAAGATGATTATTATAATGTCCACCACACTTTAAACATGTAGCTACAATACACAAAAAGTGGTAGAACGTATTAAATCATTGATGATGCAGTCAGCAAGTGGTGCTGACAACTTGTGCTTGTGTCTTGTGTCCCTGTTAAACAGGGCATTTTCAACATTAGATTGATATTTTATTGTTCACTGATTAAGGTGTCGTGTCATTACGATTAAGTATGGTTGTTTTTGGTAACTGTCATTTCACAAGATATTGTAGCTACATGTTTAAGGTGTGATGATCCAATACACTTCGTTGTCAATTTATTTATGAGTTTATTAAAGAATTTTGAAGGTCAATATTTGCCAAAGTTGCGGCTTATGAAGTACTATCGTAACTATCAAGACAGATAATGGAAAGTACATCAACGTCAACCTCAGGTTCCCACCTTTAAGGTTATCTCACATGTCGGACGTGTCCAACACGACTACCATATAAGGACACCTCAATATGCACCATTAAACAATTACACATTTAACTCAAACTGACTAAAGTCATTTGTCTGGTCGACTGAGCCCCTGCGGTGAACGGTGTGATTAAGACGTGGGGCGAGTGTATCAGCTCTCTGTCAGCGAGTGCTACTCCAGTTCCCAAACACACTCCCCTGGAGTCACGTTTTTTTGAGAGCTGCAGACTAATCAGCCGTCTGTCTGAGCGGCGGGTGTGTATCAGGAATCGTCACGGCTATATTTGGCACAGAGAGGTGTGTGTGTGTGTGTAAGCATTTGGAGGCGGGCAGACGTTGGGCCGACGTGACCCAAGAGCGACGGCCCCCCAGGGGGATCTTGAGAATGAACACACGACTGCTTCATCACGTCACTCTAGTGTGTGTATGTGTGTGGGTGAGTCACTCACCCACTGGATACAATCTTTCACCCCACCCTTATGATGCGTGAGGGGGAAACAAAAAAGATAATCCCAAAAATGGGAAAGCAAGAATCTTTTCTGCCAACTGTTTGTCTCATGTCGCCCGCCTTTTTGGACGGAGTTGCCATTGGACTTCTCGGTGTTATGTGAAAAACACTTTTGAGTGGCAGTGTTCGTTCAAGTTGAGCGAACGTCAAAAGAGACAATGTTTGCTTTGACTGAGATGTGGCAGCGACAAGATAAATTCAGACAATTATAAAGAAACATTAGAAACAAAACGTGCAGTGCACGTCCTCGACGTGGTATGAAGCCACTAGTATGGGAACCAAGTGTTTTTGTCATTGCCAACTTAAAGGCTTCAAAAAAACAATAAAATAAGAGCTAAAAAATGAAATTGATTAGTCACTAATCTCTTACCACCTCAACTAAATAACAATGAAGATACAGCAATGATGCATACGTCAAATAATTCAGTTCCCACACAGCTGGAAGATTATAAACTGTGGATTAAAGAAGATTAAGCAAACACACATTTCTGGCTTGCTATCTTTATGAGGTCCTCTTATTGATCTACATTATGACTAAAGGTAAATACTCTCCCGCAGACAACATAGTTCACAGCCAAGTCGAAATTCTCTAAGACAACGCCACCTTGTGTCCAAAACCAAATTCCCTTCCTCGCTGCATTGCCCAATGCCATGAAATCATGGTTTTTATTCGAGTCTGCACCCAGACACCTACATAGCTCACTGCACTTTAATAGGGGGAGAAGATGCCAAATATGGTAACATGGAGCAGGAGATTAGGCTCATGTGACTCATCCCCAGGGGGAACCCCATGGCTGGACTGACTCGGGTTTGAGTCTGGAGATCTCTTACTCGTGTTGTCATGGGGGAATTTCCAAAACAAACATGGAAGCGAGTCAGGATTGACAGCTCGATAGTTGGCCCCTCCACCGCCGGCAACGTGCCGCTACCTGTTTTCTCCCGACCGGGTTGAGCCAGACACCTGCCGAGGTGTGTAGTGCTGAGCTCATGTTTACAACTGTGCGATCCCGTCTGAAAAGTGTGTGACTAAACCAGTTCATCGGTGCCGAGCTGTATTCAGATTCACCAGTGTTGGAGAGTATATGACTGAAATTAGAGACGTCGCTAACTTAACTATGTAGTAGCTTATCAGTAGTGAAACTGCTCTTTAACAATGTAGCTTTTCCAGTTACTTTCTATTCATAAATAGTGATGTGACAAAAGTCTTTGTCTTTACAAAGGCGGGTATTATCAACTACCAGGTGTTTCTCATTAGTGCTTAATTGGCAGAAGACTCACTTCATCACAGTGCACTTATGGCAGCTGTGAGATGGTGTCAGAGGAAGGAGTCCACCTTGCCAAAGACTCAAGGAAGAATCCGCAGCCGTGTTCATCAAAATGTATGAATCTGAAAGGAGAAGCGGACAGATATTTGAGTGTAACTTTTGAAAGCTGAAAATCCAAACACCTCCAAAATGCCTGTGATTGAATGTTATACTGTTTAAAGATTACAGATTTTATTATTACTTTTAACATCATGTTTCACTTTTTTAAAAAGTAATTTGCTTTACGAGTCTCACACCTCAAATATACAGTATTACTGGTTGAAATAACTTTAATGTAGTTAGCTAGTTTTTCTCTGCAGTTTTCACATGTAGCTAACCGTTGTATTAAAACAGTAACTTGGCTGTAGCTTATCTACTTTTAATCATAAGAAGCTTGTAGCTTGAAAATCTACCATTTAAATGAAGATTTCCAAACAATATTCACATATTCGTACATCACTTTGCTTGCTATTGATACTGCAGCTGAAAAACTCAGACTTCCATTCAGATTCCTACTTCCACTTTACTGTTGCATGTTCTGTTAATATTATGACATGTATTTCCATATTTATTGTCATGTGGTCATAATTATAAGCAGACATGTTTGTTATGAGTTTTATTGGACTTGACTGAAAAGCTATAATCTAAAACGCATTAGCAAATAAACCAACAACTGTAATTTTAAGCTCCAGATAAACAGAACTGATGGAATATGAGCGGTTCTGAGTGTAAAATTAACTTACGTAGTCATTTTTCATGTCCTCTCTCTCACTGTGTTATTGTGTAAAAAAAAAATAGACATAGAGTGACTGCGAGAGATAGAGAGAGAGAGATAGAGAGAGAGAGAGAGAGAGAGAGAGAGGGAGAGAGAGAGGGAGAAACAGACTTAGAGAGAGCAAGAGAGAGGGTGAAGAAGCATAAAAAAGAGTGAGAGAGAGAGACAGGGAAAGACAGACAACAAGAAAGAGATAGTGAGGAGGGAGAGTAAAAAGAATAGACATAGAGAGCAAGAGAGAGAGGAAGGTCTGGCACCTCCCGTATCTTGCTCACACTTCCAGCCTGTAGCTGAGCTCAGGCGCTTTGCTGTTTACGATATTACACCAGAACAATGCTGGTGCTGTTTACAGAGCCCTCCCCCTTTAATAAGGGCCACATTGAGACCGAGCCGTCTAGCCAAAAACTAACGCCCAATCCGGCAATCCACAACCTCGCCTATCTCTCATTCTGAGAAAGACCAAACATTTAGAGGGTGGCGAGAGCTTTACACGAAGCTGTTTGATCCCAGCTGTGCCAGCTGTTCGCCTCATGGTAATAGCTCAAGGTGATTTTCATGTTTAAAAACTTTTACAAGCATAATCACCAGTCAGCTTTAAATATGTAATCGCTTTTAAATGAAAGTCTTAAGATGTGTGTCTGTGTAATCAAAATGTTAATGTAATCCCTGGGCTGCCTTTAGGCTGTGTAGATTTTTTGACTAATTCTTTTATACACGCCGATACCAATGCTACACCAAGCCAAACACAAACAAACTAACACAATACTTGTTTGCTATGTTTTGTTTGTGTTCTGCCCATTATCCCATCATCGGTGGATCAAATCAGCTTAGACCACAGAAACATTTTTGACTAGATATTTACGGATTTGTTTGACTCTCTTAACCTAACAGTGATACTGATGCTGTGTCTTACACACTTATTGCATAACAACATACACTACCTTGCCAGGTACACTGCTATGTTGAGGATCAGCCAAAATAAACCAAGAATGGCAAGAGGTGGAGCAGTGGTCAGGGTGACTAAAATCATAAGATAAAGGGTTGTCAGTGTAACATTATTTAGGGGGTCAATGGTGGACTGAAAATCAGGGTACCGACAGTGGGAGTTTATTACTGATTGACAGTCCCACCACTGATCACAGCCCAAAGGTGGATTGCGGCCCAGAGGTGGATTGCGAACACCCATTATTGATCATGAGTCCAACTGTGGACTGAAAATCCGCACCATTAGGAGTGTGGTGGTTCTTAATCCACATTTGACCAATGGCCCAGTGGTGGATTTAGAAACCCACTGTTGATCAGGGGCCCAATGAATTGATCAGGGGGTCAAACTGTTGCCATTGATAAGAGGCCAAATGGTGGACTGATAACCACCACCATTGATCAGGGGCTTAATCCAACATTGGTCCCCAAACTGTCCATGTAACTACAAAATGACTGAACATAATTTAAAGAAAATTGGGGGAACCCTGGTAAACTGGCTTAAGCAGACCATTGGCCGGTTTTACCTAGTCCATTAAGACCTATTTCACTGGTGGCTGGCATTTGTGTTTTGGAATGCTTTTTAACTCACCCCAAACATTTAAGATATGCATTAGTAAGTCAAAAACTATGGATAATTGTCCACTTGAGTAGATGCTACGCATAAGAATATAAAGTTTTGTCCAACATAATTTTAGCAAACCAACTTATCACTTTTAAGCAAGCCTTGTCAGCATCAAACCAGAAACTGACTTAAAACTACTTAAAATCTGTGCTGGTCTTTTTTAACAGTTTACCAGTGACCTCTCTGACAGTCTGACCAATAGCTTACTAGGGTTTATGGTTAACGTGAGAACTCAGTGGACCTTGTGAGTCCCCAGCCCAGTCTACCGAAAGCGAGACACTTTTAAAAGACTATGAGCGCATGTGAATCGCATGATAGGCCGAGGGTGGTTTCCTCCTGTTTGTGACCATTTTTGTCCACTTAATCCCTAGTCTTTAAAACGTCTAGACTTCAGGGAGAGCGTTCCAAGTTTGGCCCACTCGCTCCTGACCTAACCACTGCGAGGCTGGGGCGATTTCACAGAGGCCCTGCAAACTTGAGACCTGCAGGTCTGTTAGCAGCTAAATGACTTCCTGAAACTCTGTTCCCAAACCAACAGACTAAAGTCAACAAGGACGGATTTCCAATTTTGAGGTGGAAAAAACTAAAGAGCTCAATTGGTGTCATATGTGGAGCAGATTTAGACAAGGGAAGTTACTTCCCTGCTTCTTCTCAGTGCACATGGAAACTACAGTAGCTTCACCCTGTAGGGAAGATTAGACTATATATTGGCCCAGTCATTGGAGAAATTTGAGTGGTCGGAAAAATGCAAAAAAATATTTTTTAAGTAACACTGCAGTCTGCATTGCAGGTTGGCAACACTGTGTTCATCGCAAAACAGATTTTTCTGGGACATTTTGATAAGACTCAACCTGTTTACCTCTTTGTTTTGGAGTTGTAATTGGTTTTGATTTGTGATGAGCTCTTGCTCCCAACGTTTCCATGGCAGGCCGATAACGATCCGCTTCCTTCTAGTCAAAATATTTTCAAAGAAATAACAATGTGACTGACAGGAACTATACAATTTGCTTTCAGTTTTTGTCAAGTTAAAGCGACAACGCCTGTCTGGAATAACAGCTATAGGTAAATCTTCATTTCACAGACGTTTTTTCTCACAAAGTCTTTCCATTAGGTGTTGTGTGTTTGCTCTCACCTGGAAACCGTGTGTTACACACCTTAAAGAGGCATGGATGTCGACAGCCACACCCACTGTGTTTCCAATCCACTTCTTTGGAAACAGGGAGAGGGAAAGGAGACTAGTCAACTTTAAACACCTTGAGTAATGATTCTATTTTGGGATCATCAACTCTGAAACATTCAAACACTCTCCTTCCACTTTGACCTGACTTTCCACAGCTCTGCGCTCACTCACTTCAGATATGAACCTAATACTAACACACAAAAGCACTTAAACACACACTAACACTCGGCCCACTTGTATTAGAAAGCTCCGGAAGGCCTCACATGCCGCTAACTTGCCGTCACGTTCAGTTAAAAAAAAGGCTTTCAGGGAATGCTGGTGAAGGTAAAGAGCCACCTTTACATCTCATTAAATAACAGGCAAGGCGGGTTCACCCAAGGGACGAAGGGCCACTCCGAAATATCTGGTACGGTGTCAATAAACGCGGGAGAAAACCCACGGCTGCCAACTTAGCTTTCAGCAGCGAGAGAGCGACTGCAGGGCAGCGCGAATTACAGTTTGTCACTCCCGAAGGGTTTGTGTATGTGGCGGCATGGTCTTCAACAGGATCTGTTAACCAAAGAGCATCCATTATTCATTTGATGGGAGCCTTGGGAGGATAAACACTGCGTTTACTCGAGTCATTCCTAATTATTAGATGATACCGAGGGGGATGTTTTGATGGGAGAGAAGTCAAACAGTATTGAACGATGCCTCTGGGAAGGGACATGCTGGCCCTCGTGGATACTAGAAACAGAAGAATGCTGCAGCGAGTGTGGCACGATCATAACATATCATATTTTATTGATTCTCAGCAATGCTCAAGTGCAGATGTTTGGAATGCAGCTGCCTTGCTGTTTCACAGATGCGTAGGCTTAAATATTGCAAGTATTAATAGTGACGGCTCAGGGGAGAGCAGGGGGCTTCTTTTTCCTGTGTAGAGGGGAGGTGAAAATGATAAAAAAAAAGAAAATAAGCCAAATAAAAGGAAACAAAGGGGAAAAAGGAGAGCAACAATATATATAGGAAAATTTAATTAAAAAATGTGAATAAATGAAAATGAAAATAGATTACATTTTGGGAATACAGTGGTACCTCAGTACTCAAACGTTCAGAAGGTGGTTTAAATTCCAAAAACTTCCAGTTCCAAGTTAATTTTCCCCAAAAGAACCAATGTTTAAAAATGAATCCCTTCCTGGCCCCCCCAAAACACTAACAATTCGATGGTTCGCCACAGGGAAGCTTGATTTTTCATGTTCATCTAAATATAAAATATAGGATTTAATTCTGACAATTTCAATCAAAAATATTTTTTGAGTGCTAGATTGTAACATTTTTTTTCAAATATTGCGCAGTGGCGCTCGTCTTTCAAGATTTCTTTCGTACTCCAGGCCAACTTTGGCCAAGAAAAAATGAGTTTATACACCAAAATATTTGCAGTCTAAGTATTTCAGGAGTCTTAAATGAGGAACAAAATCCATAAATCCCCATCACTAATCTACAAATGTTTTTTGTGCAACATGCTGTGTGTTTTTTACTCTCCTGTGCAGGCACTACTCTAGTTGACTACACTCTCCATGCTAACTCTCTGAGCAACGTGCCTTTGGAACGAGAGTCAGCATATCACTTTCACCTGAATAAAAAATTCTTGGAAAATCATATTTGCACAAATTTTCCACTTACTTCAAATGCAGCTGCTCAGCCAAAACACATGTTCAGCCTCCAGGTTTCGCTTCTTTATGTCTGTGCTGAAGCTAAAGGCTAACAGAGTAAACTAATGGCAGTTTATGGCCCTAAAATGAGCAGCATGTGTGAGTTTGCAGCTCAGAAGCTTCTGTTACTGTTAACAACTTGTAGCCCTGCACTTAAACGTGTAACAGCAGAAGATGAACATCATATAAACACACACATAAATAAGCTCTCATGCAGGAACACACACTGGCATGGTAGACATGTGCACACACACACACACACACACACAGTCTATGTATTACTATCTTCGTGAGGTCCTTCCATAGACTCCCATAATGATTAAAGTACATAATTTTACACCTACACCTAATCCTAACCTTAACCTCAGTAACCAAAAGCACATCTTTTATCTTTTTAGTTTCTCTAATAAAACAATCACATTTTCTATAACGTCATTTTTCCTCATGGGGACCTCTCAAATGTCCACACAAAGCCCAAAAAAACAGATAAAAGTGATTTTAGGGGACAAAAGGTCCCCACAATGTGGTAAATACATGAACACACACACACACGCACACATGCACACACATACACACACACACACACATCCATTATCTATATACACACTTGCTATGCACATATCCAAACCTGCACAAGGAGCACACACACACACAATCATCCAAGCCAAACCCAAACACACACACATTCACCTACAAATACACATACAAACACCCTCATATACTATCCGCACACATACTCATACACACACACACACACACACACATCAACTGTCCATGCACATACACACACACACATACATCCACTATCCACATGCATACTCACATTCTCATGCATCCACAAATACAAACATCCACACACACATATTATCCACACATACACTCACTAGTGTGCATGTACACACAAATTCCACAAACAGACACACATACAAAGAGGCACACAATTACACATGTTCACACTTACTCTCTCTCTCTCTGAGCTTGCATACACACACATAGTCACACACACACACACACACACATCCACATCTGCATGCAACACACGCACACACATGCAAACCTCCACCCTCTTTCTGACCTCCACACCCATACACACACAACAAAATGCAGGACGGGAGGCAGATCTGTAAGTCCGAGTCTATAAAGCCTGGGCTAAATGCCAAACTATGAACAGACTGGCAGTGCACAGCATAATCAGTAGAAAAGCTGCTTTTTAAAGTGTTGTAGAAAAGTCGTGTGATTTAACTTTTCTTGCTTTTACAAAGTATAAAAAAAGTCTATGATTTTCCGCTCTTTACAAAGATGGGTGTTTTCAACTATGATGACTGCCTTGCAGTGGCTCTTTCCATCACTTCACGTGTTTAGCAGCTGCGAGATGGAGTTGGAGAATGGAGTCCAAGTTGACCAAGATGTAAGCAAGAATCTGTTGCTGTGAAGAAGCTTGGATAGGTTATCTACTGTACTTTTTCTGTGTAGCTTGACTGTGGCTTAGCTGCTGTTTTTCACTAGTGGCTTATACCTTGAGAAGCTTCCCTTTAAAAGTAGCTTCCCCAACACTGCAGACCGGACTTACAGATTTAACAGTGTGTTCTTCCTCTCGCCAACCTCCAACAGCGAGACAGAAAACAAGTCACGTGTGTTCTCATACAGCTCAACCTTCAAAAGACGCATGTCCTGTCAAAGACAAAAGCTTCCAGGTTGTGACGCACAGGAAGACAAAAGAAATCAGCGGGAAGTGAACAATGAAATCAACTTACAAGTCACTTAGCATTAGGCATGGATCGGCTCAAGCGTTCCGCAGCAATGACGAGTAACGCGTCGGCGCTCGCCTTCCGCTGACGCAGAAAACCTGCCAAAATAGCGAGTCATTCCGTCACCTGGTGACCTCCGCAAGAAGTTGATGCTTTTTATGCTAGTCCTATTTGTGTCATCTGACCCTTTCATCTTCGTCTCTCGTGCTTAAGGCTGGAATGGCAAGCAATCAAGCGCATATGTAAGAGATAATTGTTTTACATACAAAAAGCATCTTTTGACGAAGACAAAGAAGTCAGAGGCTTTTATAAAATGCTCTTTTTCGTCAATCACTTCCTACCTGGGATGAGTCACTTTTCCAGCCACCACTTGTGCATTAGCTTTTGACCCTCAGAAATTGATTTGACCTTTTTAATGTAGATACACCACCCCTGTTTCGGGATAAAAGGATAAATGAGTAACTAAAAATAGGCTTCTAACTGTATATAGAATCGTTGTTGGATGGACAGCATGTAAAAGCAATATACACATATTTATATATATATATGTACATATAAAAAACGGTTAGGGAGTTGGCCATGTGATTGGAGGGTCACTGGTTCAAGTCCTGGACCTGTAAAGGTACCACTGAGGTCAAAGTCAAAGTAAACTTTGTCAACTCTCCTATATACTGTATAAGTACACAGAGAGACGAGAAAACGTAGCTCCAGTTTTAACAGTACAAAGAAGAAAGAACAAGGAACAAATAAGGCGCATTGAATCGGCAATATACAGTACTGTGCAAAAGTTTTAGGCAGGTGTGAAAAAATGCTGTAAACAAAGAATGCTTTCAGAAATATAAATAATGATTGTTTATTTTTATCAATTTACAAAATGCAAAGTGAGCGAACAAAAGAGAAATCTAAATCAAATCAATATTTGGTGTTACTACCTTTTGCCTTCAAACCAGCATCAATTCTTATACGTACACTTGCACAAAGTCAGGGATTTTGTAGGATTATAGTCATTATATTATTTTGCAGGATTATAGGATTATAGATCTGTAGTTAGTTCTCCAAGATGTTTGGAACAACCTACCAGCCGAGTTCCTTCAAAAACTGTGTGCAAGTGTATCTAGAAGAATTGTGCTGTTTTTGAAGGCAAAGGCTGGTCACACCAAATATTGATTTGATTTAGATTTCTCTTTGTTCATTCACTGTATTTTTTGTTGATTGATGAAAATAAATGATTAACACTCCATTTTTGAAAAAGCACATTCTTTATTGACAAAGTATTTTTCATTAATTCGCTCAAAACTTTTTGCACAGTACTGTATATATAGAAAATTAAATATATGCTTTAAACTAGAAGTGGAATATAAAATATAAACTTTAAATTAGAAGTAGAAAGAGAGACAGTTAGGATGCGGTACTCAGCCTACTCATGAGTAAGATACTGTCTCCAAAACACAGAATGACACAATCTATTTTAATGATCCTAACTGAAGGTTGTTGGATTTAAACTTGTTCACTGCAGTAGACCTGTCATGAAAGGGTTAAACAATAACAACATTAAATTATCACTGGTGTTAACACTATAACTACAGTCATTAAAACATTATTGTTCTGCTAAAAAGTGTAGCATTGACCATAATATATTTTCAGTGCTGTTCAGTGTAGGAGTCTCAATGAAGCAGACTGAGGAAATGAGCAGCTAAACCCAGAGTGAAAGTCAAATTTTTAATTTTTGACATTGACAGCAATAATGCATAAGACATAATGCAGTGCCCGACTCATGAGTACCTCAGTGGTACCTTTTTCTGGTCCAGGACACCTTCTGATCACAGGGCCAACTCCCTAACTATAACACTACCAAATACTCCAACGTATATATTTTGTTTATTTTTTCAAGGTGAAATATTTGATTTGTAAGCAATAAATAAATGAGGCATATATAATAAGTTGGGGCAGTTGTTAGTGTAACGGTTAGGGAGTTCGTCCCATGATTGGAAGATCACTGGTTCGAATCCCTGTCCGGTAAAGGCGATTTCCCCAAGCACTGCTTCCGAGGCGCTGCCAGTGTCAGCTACCCACTGCTCCTTCATGGATGGGTCAAATGCAGAGGTCATATTTTATTGTTTTGCACTGTGTGCTGTGTTCACAATGATAAATAATCACTCACTTTCACTTTACCAGATTGCCTTGCGAATCAGAAATATAAATCACCATCATTTTTTTTGCCAGTAACTCTGCTTACTCTTCCCACCTGATGTCATGACATCACAAGTTTCTTGCCTCTACACTAGCATAGTTTTGCCGTCTTTCGTAGCCAAACTTGCAGCACCAGCACCATATTTCTTTTCCACATTGTTGCTGGATGAAGTGAAGAAACATTGTCAGTAAAGTGCTTTAAGTCTAGAACAGTGCTATAGAAATGTTTCCCCCGTTTATTCAAGTTAAAGAAATCACTTTAAGCTGCACCAGCCGTTTGACAAACAGTCTGCATGCGTTAGGACATGAAGAGACAATTAAGACACACTGCAACTTGGAGGCTGTGCACACATTGTTTTCTAACCAAAATCCATAAAACACACTGAGCAAGTGATGAGTGACACAGAAAGAGATCCTCTGAGGCAGAGTTGGGGAACTCAGCTGTTTAGAAGTGTTGAGTGTGTGGCAGTGGGATAATGTCAGAACGATATCTGCGCTAGACTCTGTGTTCTGGAGATCTGCAAGGAAGTGTAGTTACCAATAAAAATGACTTTGTACAGGATATGCTCTGCATTGTTTTGCAGAATATCTCTATTTCCCATATGTTATTATTGCAATATGTCTCTTTTTACTGTTAAGTGATTCCCCAGTACATGAGGAAATCTGTAATATAACGGAAGACAGCCTGGTAACAGACTACCAGATTTTACAGTTTAGTCAAATATATTACATTAATCTGATGTTTGATACAACTGCTTGAGGGACTTCCTATAATCCGTCACCAAAGCTGCATATTTTGATATGGAAGGTGACTGCACAATCCAAGCGTGCTTATTCTTGTGCAAACAAATATGAATCCTAGAATTGTTTTCGGAGAACATATTCTATGAATCCAGGCTGGGGATGTCATTTCAGCATGTGCAAAACCCACATCGCCGAACATGCAACGTCAAGTCAATCAAACACTTCAAGTTACAACCTTTTTTTGCTGCTTGACTCAAAAGGAAAACTGGCCTGGTTAACTGATTACATCATTTAGTCAGATTTAAGGGTTCATATTATGGGTGTAAATCACAATACTATATTATATGAATTCAATGGATGATTATTTCGATTCGATGGACGAGTGTTTGCCGATATCCATAGGTCTGCTATGATACAGTTTCGGTTCACAATGCGTATGAGACAACATTGTATGCTGATTTAACTCCATCTCTTCCATTCATATCAATTCACACAAAGAACAAAAATGTAATTTGACATTT